>JASSUY010032269.1:0-12907 GCA_032466535.1 Forpus xanthops
TGGTTAAACTTCATGAGGTTGGCATCAGCCCACCTCACAAGCATGTCAAGGTCCTTCTGGATGGCATTCCTTCCCTCTAGTGTATCAACTGAACCACATAGCTTGGTGTCATCAGCAAACTTGCTGAGGGCGCACTCAATCCCACTGTCCATGTCACTGACAAAGATGTTGAAAAAGACCCATCCCAGCACCAATAACCATGTGGATTTTAAGTTATGGGGCTATGTAATGTATTCCCTTTTGGGATGGCACATCTTGGGGAACAGGAAACATCATAGTGAGCTAGGCACCATTATCTGAGCTGAATGAAGCTGGACTAGACCAAAGGTTCATACTTAAATTGGAAGGTTTTGTGGATTTTACACATATATATATATATTTATATGTATATAAAAATATATATATGTGAGTATGTATGTATCTATATCCACTTGGCTTTAAAAGGTGGTCCACTGGTAGAATCACACCTTCATTTAATTTTCTTTGTTTAAGATTCAGCACCCTTTTTATGGTATGGAGATGGTGATGATGATGATGATTACTTATTTCTTGACACAGCTTTGGAAGGAAAGCTGGGATCTGCAGAAGACAAAGAGAAGTCTGAGCAAAGATTTCCTGGGAATAAAATCAATGCTGCTCTGTGAATAAAAGCTGGCAAACCCCTCCCAGCTATGCAATTTTCTTGTTTGTTATTAATTATCAGAAATTCAAACATTTTTGGCATCAACATTACAATTTGTGCTTTGAACATGGATAATGCTTTGTATGTGTTAAATGTTACTGTTTCAAAAGATTTATGTATTAAGTAATTAATGAGTTGGATAATTGCGTTCTCTCTACCAAGATCCATCCTGCAGCTTCACTGGAGTGTGGAATCCACCTTCACTCTTTGGCCTGCACCACTTTGGTGTGCTGCGATGTGTGATTAAACATCTGTTTCCCATTTATTGCAGGAGCAGGGGTGAATTTCCATGGAATGGTCAGAGTTGGTGGGGTAATACCACTCAAACAGAGGTCTGCTTGTAGTAAGAGTGTTGAGGCCATAGTTGAAGGAGCAGGTGGAAAAGGATTTGAGTTTCCATGGCACTTGCTATGGAATGTTCAAGGAAGTTCTGTGTGGGGCTTGGCAAGAGATTCGAAAGAAGCTCCAAATCTTGTGTGCCCAACACTTGGCACCCCTTGTGCCTGGGCTGGAGGCAAAACACACCCTTGTGCTGGTTGGCTGCTCTCTAGGAAGATAAGGGAATCTCCATGCTGGGATGCAGTGCAGGATGTGAAGAAGGACTACAGTTGTGTCTTCCCATAATGTGCTAAGCAGATGCTGAAGTTAACAGGGGAATTCAGACTCCTCATGGTCTTTCTCTACAAGATATCAATCCCCGCCCATTAAAACCAATACTTGGCAGTATAATGTCAATATGCCTCCAAGCCACATGATTTGGCTTGCAGATCATAACCATGACCAAGCTGCTTATGGTTTGATAGTCCAAATATTGGTTGTGCTTTGGTCCAAACATTTCTTGTGTTTCAATGGAGAGCTCTGTGACACTGTGGATGGATAGCAATACAGGGTTACAAGATGGCAATACATCTGCATTGTAGGTACATTCAAAGTTGTCCATTCAGAGTGCACTGGTGGGAAATGAGCACAAGGAGCATTTGTGGTAAAGGTCTGAAACGGTTCCCTACAATAAGGAGGTAGGTACGGACCATAACAAGCTCTGAGGCCAAGTAGGCTGAGCTGTTTGGTGGAAAGAGGGCCTTTAACCCTTCAAACATCTTAGTATAACCCCACCTATAGCTGGATCTATACAGTCACTTTTCACTTGCTTTAGGCTTCTCTCAGCCCTGCAGTAGGCACTGTCTCTGACAAAGCAAGGAGCACCCACCAGTCTGTCTGAAGGATCCTCCACAGAGCCTGCAAAACTGGCGCTGTTGATGTAAAAAGAGAAAGGAAAGGTTCCATCCATAAAGATTGCTTTCCCCAGGGTTATTTCACTTGTGGTATGAGTGGAAACAGCAAGTTCCCACTTCAGACAACAGCTCCTAAAAGGGGTCTGATGTTCAGCAAGTGCTGAGGTACCTTCAGCAGAAGCAATGAGTACTGCTCATTGCTGTGCTGCTAACCCTGAGCTCTCCTGAACGGGGAGGGTCCTTTAACTCTGAATAGGTTCAAAGCAGAAGCAGGTAAGTGGAATTTGATTATTCTTCTTTATTCAAACCACTGCCACTTGGGTCCAGAGCTGGAGCTGTAAGAGGAGAGACATGATGTTGTTGATGGAAGCAAGAGGAATGGTCTTCAAGGACTCTCCAGTGGGACACGACTAACGTTGAGTCATCAGTCATGGTAGCAACTGGGGATATTAACATACTTTTGACTGGCACTTGCTGGCATAGATGCAATCTAAAAGCACTCCGACAAATCCAGGAGTCATGAAGACTCCTTGATACATTGCTAGTACACATAACTCAGGAGCTCTGCTGTGGCCTGTTTCTTGTTCATATGCAGAGTATGTGCAGACCAGGGTGTCCTTTGTGCACTTGGCTTGCCAGAAAGGGCTTTTACACTGACATAATAACTTCATAAAAATGGTGTTTTGTTATTTTTGCAGATTCCATCACTCTTCAGCTTGGTATAAGAAAAAAAGGTGTAAGTGCCCCATCCCAGGCAGTGTTCAAAGCCAAGCTGAACAGATCTGTGGGTGACATGGTCTATTGTGAAGTACCTCTGCCCATAGCAAGGGGTTGGAAGTAGAAGATCTTAAAGTCCTTTCCAACCCAAACTATTATATGATTCTACAATTCCCAAATACACAGCAGCCCTAGAACAAACCTATCTTGGGGCACAGGTTATCTGGTTCACCACTCTATTGGTGGATGCTATTGAAAGCTTATGGAACTAGGAATGAAGGAAGTCAATGAAGGCAACAGAACCACACAAATATCCTCTGCTGAGAGGTGGTCTATTAATCATTGGGACCAGCAGGTTTTTCTGTTAAGCTCAGCAGTTTTTCTGGGTAGGAAACATGACCTCACTCTATACAGAGAAACTTGTTATTTTATACCTTTCTGCCAGCATGGACCTTAATCAACCAGAAAAACTCAAAATGACAAACAAACAAGAGACAGCTTTGCTATCTGAGGTTCATTACTTCCCAGCGACCTTTTAAATCGGCAAGAAACCAAAGATGAACATTCAGAAAACATAGGAGGGCATTCTCAAGTCATTTTGCCAATAATTTCCACCTATTCCCTACTTCCCCCTCAGTAATGAATGCCATTTCTTGATTGTTTTCCTAAGCTTTGCACTTATCTCAGCAAGGAAGCTTTGACCCACAATATATAAGGGATGGGAGGTAAAGTCTCCCTGGAGGAATGGTGCATACTTTGTGTCTTGCAAGGTTATTTGACTCTCAAGGGCAGCATCATCCTCATCTGGGAGGCTGAAGACATGAGCGAAGGGCAGCCTATTTCATGCTTGGCACAAATACACACCAGGGAGCCATCAGCATCATGTGCTGCAGAGGGTTAGATGTAGGTTCATGAAGAGGAGGTAATAGCATGGACCTGGGCTTTGACAAGCACCCAGCAGTGGGAATGGAAGGACAGAAGTGGGAAAGGAAAGAAAGAAAGCTTCAAGTGGATGACACACTCTTCGGTATGCTGACACCCTGCCCTTGGGCCATGGGAGCCAGCAAGGAGGAAGCAGTGACCAAGAACATCACTTCATGGACACAAATGGGCCAGTTATCAGGTTACTTCTCCATGCAGGCTCTCAGGGCCAGCTCCTCCTCTGTGTGAACACACCTCACCTTTGGTCTGCTTGAGGATATTCCTTTGCACCTTTACCTGGCGTTTTCTTTCGGAAAGTTGGGCTTTCTTGCCTAACTGAAACAGAGGCAACACACGGATCCCTTCATGAAACACAGTATCTGCTCCCTCATCAGCTTGAGATCTAGTCACCTTCTCCAGGCAGGGTGATGACAAGAGGACCATTGCTACAATGGGAAGGTCTGTTTTAACTATAAGTAAAACCATCTGAGGCCATCTTGTACCTTCTCATGAAGCTCTGCTCTGTTGGGACCATAACTGAGACCCTGCTGACTTTAGATGGAAAACAAAGAAAAGCAGACAAAGCACCAGCAAGAGATAAAACATTCAGCGCAGGCAGAATAAGGAGGCCCTGAGGGCATCTCTGGAAGATGATTTCTGTGTTTTACTGACTTGTTTTGATGGGGGAAAGAGATATTTCAAAGAAGAGCTATGAGACATCACATGTGCATTTACAGGACTCCTGACAACCTCTGTGAACTGCCCCCACTGCAGAGAGAAGTTGAAGAACTTCTGAAAAGAGAGACTGAAAGATGAAAGCATAGGTTAGAGAATGGAACCTCCCTTACCTCCTGCAAGAGAACCTGTGATGGGACCTGTGTTTTCAGCCTGAACATAGCTCCAAATGATATTCAGCAGGAGTTCAGGACTGGAACACAGTTTCATCCACTGTCTGCATGGAGGAAGAGGAGCCTAGTGATGAAGAATGGTGAAGCAGGGAAAGGTCTAGGTCACATAAGAGCAGCTGTGAAGTATAATTTGCCATCTCTGCTAAGTGATTTCACCTCAGTGCTGTTTGTCACACCAGAGTGCAACATCACAAAGACCTCATATTAAATGTGAGGAGGGAAAAGAAACCACTTGTGGAACGGAACCAGACCTGCATATGGCCTTGAAGAGTCACATCCAGGGGGACTAAACTAGAAAGCACCTGGTGTATCTCTGGTACCTGTGAGACCATGCAACAGGGATGATAACAGCAGCTGTGGAAAGCATGTGGCTGTGAAGGGACTGAATGGTGGCATCAGGGATTTGGAATGGAAGAGCTGTGCTGACTGTGCTTTGCTTCAGCAGCTGGAACATTGGGGTTCGCCAACACTTTGCTGTTCTGTGGAACAGGCTGTAGAAAGCTGCAGGAGAAGGCTTTGGAGTCTAGGAGAAGAGGGTAGGAGTTTACTGAAGGGTGTGTAGGAACCGGATATGCTTTAAAATTGCATATACATTCATATGGGAAGCCTTAACGCACTGTAATTTTTAGGTCCACCATTCAGTGCTTCTCTACATTAGCCTCCCAGTCTGGGCGAGCAGGGGGCAGAGTATCTTCCGAGCAGAGGTTAATGCATCTTAGTGTTGGGGTAGGATCCTTGGCAGGATAAGGAACCTTTTTCTCCCAGCTCTCTGACAGCACTGCATTTCTCTGACAACCCAAAGGGGAACTAAGAAGTGTTGATAGGTGGCTTTTCTCCTAGGCTGTTAATTCAAATCTGGCTCTAGGCCATTAGTGTTTTCATGCTATTACTTTCTAATGGCTCCTTGCTCTTGGCTGGGCTCTGCCTTGGGAAGTCACAGCTATGTGCATACTTAGCTACCGCTTCCCAGGCAGCCTCTTGCTGGGAATCTCAGTGGAGGTGATGATTTGTGTCCGTGTTATGAGAGCAGCCCATGTGTGGCAGCTGCTGTCAAACAGTGTTCCTCTCAGCAGTTACTCAACAGGTCCTGTAAGTGTTTTCTTGCCACCGTGGATGGGATCAACTGCTCCAACAGAAGATGCAAGTGTCATCCATACCCCTTTGCTGCGCTGCGTGGGTCATAGAGGGATGCTGATGAGCAGGGACAGCTTTTGTTAAGGCAGATGCATCTTCCAGCTCAGATGATGCAAATGTGCAGAGCAGAAGTCTGCAGTATATTCATGCTCCACCCACAGCTGCAGGTTTGCCCCTGGGTTTCATACCCTGCTAAAGGGAATGGAGCACCCAGTAGGGTTTACTGTGAAGGGTAGAACGTGGCTGTGCCCATGCTCTCTGCTCAAACACAGGAGATGACAAAGCTATTAAAAGTTTGACTCCTTTCCACGGTGCAGGAATAGAAGACTCAATGCTCTTCGATCCTTGAGTTTTCCACCTCTCTCCATCAAGACTGGATTGATTTTCTTTCCCCAAGTTCATATTCCAAATAGCAGGAAAATCCCATGGCCTCTTACACCAGAGGTCAAACTAGGCTATCTCTTTGGCCTTAGGACCTGTGTTACCATGAGAACATCCCATCAAAGAGCTATGTAGAGCAGTGTGGTCAGACCACTTCTAGGACCAGATACATGAGAATGGATAAGCATGGATGTTTACACAGCATACAGTGGGATTGAGGCATAACTTTAACACAGGGTTAGGACTCAGCTCTGTTGTCTCTTTTCCATGCTTATTCCAAGGATAACACAGGAGGTTTCATTGTGCAAGTCCAGCCAAGTGGCATGAAATTAATTTAAAATCCAAAAACTAAATTGGAAAAGACAAAAAAAAAGCCTCCATGGCAAATCGATTCCATGGTGATGCCGAGAGCACTGCTTCACGAAACAGCCACATTCCCTGCAGTTTGAAGTTGCTCTTCCTGCAATTTCCACCCCCATCCCTTGTGATGTTCGAAGAGATGAATGTCTTTCTTCCTCTAGTTTTAGATATGCTGATTGGGGCTGGAAGGTGGAAAGTCCAAGAGAGAAAATACTGTGGCAAAGAAATGTAATTAAGGTGACATTACTGTGTGAGTTGCATATTGTATTTTGTTTTGAGCCATTATTGGCTGGAATGGCTCTGAAATGAAATTGCACTGCAGATTCCTTGCTGCTTTTACCCATGCTTTCTCCTAGTCAGAGATTGCATTAGACCTGGGGAAGACGGAAGTGTGGATGCAGGAGGGGATCCAGCTGCAGAGCAGGGACAGTTTCTTCATCAGGGATTGCAGTGACAGGACAAGGGGTGATGTGTTCAAACTTAAACAGGGGAAGTTAAGGTTGGATATAAGGAGTTCTTTCTAGGAAGGTGGTGAGGTACTGGCATAGGTTGCTCAGGGAAGTGGTAAATGCTTCATCCCTGGCAGTGTTCAAGACCAGGCTGGACAGAAGCATGGTCTACAGTAAGGTGTCCCTATGGCAGAGGATTGGAACCGAATGTTCTTTTCCAACCCAAGCCATTCTATGAGTCTGGGATTCTATGAAGTAACTCTTCCCATGTAAAAGTTTTCATCAGACAAAGAGCCAGCATTGAAAATGACTCTTCACCCCATTGAGCCAAAGTGACTCAATGCAGCCACCAAGAGCTGGTATTCAGCTGTGGGGACAGTGTCTTGCTGTCCTTAATCATATCTCCTCCACTGAAATGTTCACTTGTGGGGAAGGTGCTCGGTGTCTATCTGCTCACCATGGCCTGGCTGAGGAAGAGGGAGCTTCTGTAGAGGCATTAAAAGCAGGGATTTCCCCTGCTTTCAGCCAATGTTGCTCTGAGATGGGTTTGAACCTGTGACCAAGGAGCAAACAGCTCATCAATCTCATCTCTCCCCACTTCCATACCCTTATGTTCTCCTGGAGCTGCAGTGACTGGCCAGAGGGTGACAGCATCCCCACTGACATCACAGTGTCCTCTGAGCATGCCCCCAGGTCTCTCAGCATTGCTATTTTGGGATGTGAGGCTTTCACACCCTCTGCCTGTGAGATGCACTGTGGTGGGAAGGAGACAGCATTTGGCACAGGGACTGTAGTATGAAGAGACACTGAGGCTTGAGGGGCATGAGTGGGGTCCAATGAGGGCTAACAAAGGCATGGAGGAGATGGGAAGAAATAAGGGCTGACATTAACCTCTATTCTCTCTCCAAGGCAACAGTATCAAATAGGCAGCAAAAAGAAGGGATTATAAGGACATGGAGCTGTTGGAGCGAGTCCAGAGGAGGCCACGGAGATGCTGTGAGGGCTGGAGCAGCTCTGCTCTGGAGCCAGGCTGAGAGAGCTGGGCTGGTTCAGCCTGAAGAAGAGAAGGCTCCTGAACGGGAGACCTTAGAGCAGCTCCAGTGCCTAAAGGAGCTTCAGGAAACCTGGAGAGAGGCTTTGTACAAGGACCCGTAGGGACAGGATAAGGGAAAATGGCTTCAACCTGCCAGAGGGGAGACTGAGATGAGCTCTTAGGCAGAAGCTCTTCCTTATAAGGATGCTGAGGCACTTTGTTCCTTTTTCCACAGAGGCATCACCCCTTTGCACACTGCTCTCAGTTCTTCTGCTTTGATCTGTACCAGTGTGTGGTGGTGATGAAGGTGCTGCTCACCAGGGGAGAAGTTAGTTTGCTGTGTGACTCAATGTGGTGTGACCCTGGCAGATGTACCAGTGAGAGGTGCTGGAAGGTGCTGGCTGCAAAGAGGAAGAGGGTTAATGCTTCTTGCATCTACTTTCCATAAACCATCTCCCATCTGAATAAAGGGGGGGAATTAGAAGGGGATTATCTACCACAGGAGAAGTGTGATTCATTTCTGCCACTGTCCGCTTGTCAGATTCGATTTTCAATTCAGATAATGACAAAGCCAGATTAAAGCCCTATCAACTAGATCCATCCTGCCCACCCACCTCACTGAGCTGCCAGGAAAGCAACTGCCATCCTTCCCTTTTCTCCCTTCAAACACACACTTGGGCCTTGGCACACTGCTGATGTTCTCGTATGGGAGGTTGGCCCCCCTCTCCCATTTCTGAGGCTTGCATGTTTAAGTATCCTAAACAACTAAGATATCCCTATCCTCCACACATGATGCCCAGGATGTTTGCATGGTGTCAGGGTACTTTATCTAGGGATAAGGAAAGGATGCTCTTAACTGCTTTGAGATCCCTGGATGGAAGGAGTGGCAGTGCCTGGTTATGCCTTCTCCCCTGAGTGCAGAGACAGGTAACCCCTGCTTCTGCTCACACCACATTTAAAGCAAAGCGCTTCTGACAAACAAGAGACTTTATTAAAGTCCCTAAAGATCTCATTTCGAGATCTGATAACTCCTTCTGAGTTTTACTTGTGTTTTGTTCTACTTCTCAGTTATTGCAGATGGCGACGGTGAAGAGACACTGCTCTGATACTGATACAATGAGCCTGCAAGGAGCTGGTGTATGGGTGGGTTTGATGTTTATCATGGCAATTAATGTGCTGCTGAACTCTATTCATTCCAGCTGTATTGAATTACAGTCAGTCAAGCCAAGCAACCTGCAGGGTTTTCCTTCTGAAATAGAAATATATTGGAAATATGATTAAAAAGTGAAGGAAGGGTCTTGATGCTTGACATGCCTCTGCATCCCTTTGTTTGCTTTCTGCATCCTTCCCCAGCTGAAATTCAGCTCTGCTCAGCAGCTATTCCCAGCTGTGCTCTGTGTACCAGTCATGTACCAGTCGTGCTCCTAGCTTTAGCTCCTGCATCAGTCAGTTCTCCTCTTTACACTTCATTATTGAGAACGAGGATAACTGCTCCTGGCTCCTCGGATGTGGCGTGACAAAAAGCTCAGCCCATATCTTAACCCCATCATCCAGCTTTCACAAAATTCAGGTTTTGGAAAATACAAATATTTTCTATTTTGGGGCATTTTAAAATGTCTGCAGTAAGCTGTTAGCATGAAAACTTCTCCTAAACCAGTATAAGGACTTAGGCACCACATGTGAGTGTACATGCAGAGCTTTGAGCACGCGCTCCTTTCACATCCCGGCACACATAGATCATTTTACATGTGCCGTACCTGAGTGAACGCCATAACACATCCGGTGTCACTGGAGTAATTTTTGGGTCTCCAGAAAACTAGAAGCATCCCTTCTAAATGGGGGCCTGTGAGCCAGCTGTGATGAATGCTTCAGAAATGCCTAGCAATGACTCAATCACTGCTGGACAAATGACCAGGATTCACAGTTTGATGAAGGAGAAATTAGTTGAGTTAGTCCAGTGATGAGCAAAACCCTTCCATAAGCCCATGCCGTCTATCTGATTCTGTGTTTGAAAAAGCCCCTCAAGTGCCATAAATATGGCAGGTCTAAAGGACATACAGCATAAATAAACCTGCTTTGTTCATCTTTAAACCCAGGCTTGCTTCTCAGATCAATCCATTGTGTCTCATGGAGGGAAACTAAGGCACATCAAGCCCCAAACTCCAGCCCTGCCTTGTGTTACTGTCAGCACACACAGCTGTGAGAGCAGTGAGATACACAGGAGCACTGGGAAACGTTCCTATTGATCGGGAATGAATAATTATCACCTGTTCCCTATTCCAAGGGCCTCGCGGTGAGCGGAAGAGCAGAAGCACTAAGCGGGATTAATAACTACTTTTCATTACTTTTAATGCAAACTATTGATTTTAAAGTGTTGTAGGGTATGACAGTTTATTACAATAAGACAATAAAACAGACTATATGAAATAATTGAGAATAATCTCTTCCCTTTTCCTGCGTGACGCGAGGACATTATATTCTGTGCATGTGGAGACATTTATGGCAAACTCTATCCAGCAATGGCAGCTTAAGCACTCTATAAAACAGCACTTTGGAGCTGGAGTATTATAAATAATAGGCAATAAAACTGGTAAATGGGGCTTTAATTTGATTCCATTATGTCACCGAGTGACAGGAAGGAGGGGGCAGAGCAGCAGCAACGGGATGCGATGCCGAGCTCAGTTTGGGAGCACAGGATGCTCAGTGATGGAGGGGACCACAGAGGTGCCAATGGGTCAGCTTGTGTCAAACTGTAGCCCAGGGCTTGATCCTGGCAAGCAACAGGCAGGGAATACCTGGAGGGTTCCTGACTGCAGCCAGAGTGGAAGGTGGCAGCAGGAACACTACGGCAATAGGGCTTCAGGCTCCCAGAGGATGGTCCATTCCCTATCATGTCCAGATGTTTGAGGCACTATCTCAAATCCTTGATCTGTGACTGCTGGTGCTCTCTTTTCAATGCTTCTCACCCCAAACTAGACAGCATCCCCCCGGCAGTGTTGCCCTTCCCTGCCCAGCTCCAATCAGTTATAAACAGCGATGCACAGGGATGCACAGCAGCTGGATAGAGCGAGCACTAACACTCAGAGGAGATGCCTGCTGCCTTTTGCTATTTGCAGCAGAAACTCCTCATTAAGAGCCCAGGGTACACCTGATTATCATGGCTTAAATCAAATATACCCAAAAGAGTGCTCAGACAAAATGATTTCCATGAAGAGATGGGTTTTATCCCTCATCACACTGGAAAATCAGTGCAGCGACTCCTTGCTGGGTGCTCTGTGTGAGGAGGATCTCTTCAAACTGTTGCACATGTCACTGCTTCCCAGCAGGGATGCCCATGGCACTGACGGTGAGATTCGGGATGGTGCGGGGGACCGTGACAGACCACACAGCCTCTGGCTCCAGCGACATCTGAAATGAGCTGGGAGTCTCAGCTCAGTGCTTTCTGCTGTAAAGCTCTTCCTGTTAATTGAGTCCCTCTGTCCAGGCTGTGGAGTGAATATACCAAAGAGATCAAGGGCCAAATGCCTGTCCCTTGCACTCTACCTAAAAACACCTCCCAAGCCCCAGAGAAGGGGCTCAAGTGCTCTGATACATGCAAGTACCAGGGCTGACCTTGATGCATGGATGGGGTTTTTTCCTCCCTCAGGTCCTGGTTCTATGGACCCCAGAAGCGTCAGGAAGATTGGCTCTGGGAAAAATGAGGTGAAGGCAGTTCATCACAGCCTTGTGGATCAGCTCAGTGCCTGGAGTGTGAAATAAGGCTGGTCAGGACCTCTATGGATCTTCCATGGCCCAGTGGGATCATACTAAACTGTTGTGCCGTGGCCCAGTTAATGTGAAATTGGAATGGATGGAAGAGAAATGAATGGCCAGGACCTGGAACCCAATGGCAGGGGGGTCACATCTGGCCTGAACTCACTGGAGTGCAGCCACCTACACTATGCAGCCCCAAAGAGCCTCCACCAGGCAGATGCTCCCTTTGCAGAGGTACTGTACAAGCTCCTCTCCTTTTCCCCTTCTATCCCACTTGCTCCATCACACAGGATGTCTCCCAGACAGATCTGCAGTGGTCCCAGCCTCCCCATACACATCATTACTGCTGTGGAGCTTTCTGCATTGTGGGGAAGCAGCAAACTAGTGGCACTTCTTCACTTTGCTTTCAGTTCCAAAAGCCCAGCTCTTCCCAGAGTCTTCAGTAGAGAATCTCAGTGTCCCTGGGTGTTTTTCTAGCATCTTGCCTAAGCAGATAATCAGGCAGGGCTGTTTTGTAGAGAGGGAATTACACACACACAAGAGCAGAAGAACCCCATTGAAGATACCATAATCTATTAGGATCTGCATTCAAAATAAGCAGCACAAGTGGAAACACTGAACTAACAGCGCTGCTTCTGCTGTGCAGGCAAAGGAAGTTTGGTGTCTGGGTCTGAATGGGGTTTTCTTATCGCATTCTTACCACATCAGGATGTGCTTGTCCCATTGCCCTGGTCTGGAATGCTGCAGATATTGCAGCAGAGAGCATCAGACCTAAGGGGTGAGATGCAAAACCTACTGCTTCATGGCTGACACTGGTGGCTTGGCTTGAAGATCTGTGTCAGAGGAGACTGCAAAGAGACAGGAAGCAAAAGTACAGGGAGGGAAATAGCAGCTGGCTGGGACCTGTTGCAGGAAGCAAGGAGAGTTTGGAGATGGGAGAGCTGCTGCAGCAGGATAGAGACAGCACCGCTGTAACCCTGGGACTGAAACAGACTTTGTAACTGGGTAATTAGTTGTAACTGTGAAGGTTTGTTACCTATGTTACCACTGTATAGTCCCTTCCCAAGAGGTCAGTAAGGTCCCGGAAAAGTGTTTAAAGTAAACAGCCAAAGGATGAGTATTTCAAGATAAATGATTGTAATTAACTGGAATGCAGAGTGTCTTTTCCTCAGTTCTCCAGAATACAGGGCAGGACCTTAAAAAGGCTAGGAGGATTGGCCAGGTTAATAAATGGTTAGAAAGGTGGTGCTATAGTGAGGAGTTTGGGTACCTTGAACATGGGACTCAATTTAGTAGGCCAGGTCTACTGGAGGCTGGTGGAGCTGGTCAGACAGAGA
>JASSUY010032270.1:0-55872 GCA_032466535.1 Forpus xanthops
GAGGGGGGGGTGTGCAGCACTGTTTGAGGGGGGCCTCAAACCACGACACCGCTCAACACTGTTATTGCCTTCCAGTAGAACTTATTCCATTTGAAGCTTTTTAATGTATTTGCACTTTTAATTTTTTCCCAGCCATTATGAAACCTTCCGGAGACATGCAACATCCCAAGGAAAAAAAAAAAAAAAAAGGACATTTAGTGACTGTCATTAATTTCCCATTAAAATAACAGGACCTACAAAGGCAAGATCAGCATTTTCCAATCTGTGGTGTGCTGACTTCTAGTACCCTAGAAGTCCTGCAACCTGGTGGTCCATGAAAGGAAACTAAGAAAGATGTAAGCTTATTGTCAGTGGGCTTAAAGTCACTGCACAATTCATTATTCAAGGGTCTACATTTGTGCTGGAAAATATTTAGGTGTCCGCAACCCTGAAAAATGTTGAAAAGACACTGGGAGAGAGGGTTTGTTGGCACAAGCTCTCCTCCCGCTGGAAGATTTGCTATATACATTGAGGCACCAGCTTGGAAGACTGTGGATATTTTCTGCTGAATGAGGCCCTTGGAGAGGAAATATTTGATTTACTGCAGAGTTCTCATTTCCCTGAATTGCAAATAAAGTGTAATTTGATTAAATGTAAATGAATCCTACAGTACTTTTGGTGGCTTGTCTGAAACAATTGATTGTAATGGGCATCCATCATTTGGCCTGATTCTAATTCAGAGACAAAAAAGGCAAAATGAGAAAACTAAAGCAAGTGCCACTAACATTCTAGAGCTGGAGCAGTCAAGAGCTCTGGCACTGGACTGTCATTTCCATTGTTCTCGGAGAGCAAGCAATGCAGTGGAGGGGAAACACAACAGCAAAAGAAAAGGAATAATGTGAAACACATACATAGAAATAGATCTAGAGGAAAAGTAAGCTTTTTCATAACTAATTCCATCAAATCAGCCTAAAGAGCACAATTTGTTAAATTTAACATTGATATTCTAAAATGAATGAACAAGGAAGATAAATATTGTTTGATGCTCCTCAGAAGAAAAGCTTTAGTTTTTATAAATCACCCAATTCCTTTTGCACCAAGATAATTTCCAAGTGCTTAATACTTGTTTGAGCAGTTCTTGTGGTCTGAAACAATAAAAGAGAACTGAAATTTTTGGTTGTGACACAAGCTTGATAAGCTTTTGGTGTCACTTCCTTTAAATGTGGAACTACTCCAACCACAGAGATAATTATAGATGACCAGATTGTAACTGCTTTATTGCTTCTTTTTCCTCATAAATTTTAATTTTGGAAAGTTAAGTGAAAAATGTGGTTTCAATTTCCGACAAATTGCACACAATTTGGTTTTAGCAAGAAAATAGAAAAAGATGGTACGTTCTTTGGAGTGAATTACAGAGAAGAGTTTGTTTCTTTTCCTTTCAGCATCATCAAAATAACAAAGTACAAAATTCAAAAAAGATGACTGGGGAAAAAAAAGCAACTGCATAATGTACTATGAAAAGCACCAAGCAATTCTTTATCTAAATATGCTCTGAGCAATTTAACAAGGTAATATAATTCCTCTAGCCTTTTTCCTCTCTCTTTTACCAGACTAGAACTTAGCAGAAATCAAGCTGCGTACACATGTCACAGGAAACCTTCTAATAAGAAAATGCTGTGTACATAACCATCTTGTGCTCTCAGAAGGTACCAGCAATTGTCAAAGTACCTTGTAAAGCAGCTCTATTCAGACCATATTAAAAAGGCTTGGACAAATACTTACATGGAACTAACAAAACAAGTATAGAAATGAAAGCCAGCAGAAGACAGAGCCAGTATTTATTTTGCCCAAGAGGTATGCGGGACTTAAATCAGTGTGTGGCTTTACCTACTGCACCCATACCTGTAATTGCAATACACATACTAGGATCCTAAATCATATTAAAGGCTACCCAGCTTTCCTTCAGCAACAATGGTCCAACAGAGGTTTTAGAGGAGATGGAAAATGCCCTGGTGCAGCTAACACCAGCATAAAGCAAACATTAAGAGGGGATCCTGCCAGTGCTGCCAGTAGTGAAGTGAGCAGGCTTAGCTCAGGGTGCAGGGGGAGATAACCCAAGTCCAACAAAGCCTATCAGTCAAGTATGGCTGTGAAATGGGATGGTGGAGATCATAATGCAAGAAGAAAAGTCCACTAAACACTTGTACTAAGGCTGCCAAGACTTACTGTAAGGACTGTAGGTAAT
Organism: Forpus xanthops; assembly: GCA_032466535.1. Classification (NCBI taxonomy): domain Eukaryota; kingdom Metazoa; phylum Chordata; class Aves; order Psittaciformes; family Psittacidae; genus Forpus; species Forpus xanthops. The sequence goes on from JASSUY010032270.1 coordinate 2,225, forward strand.
GCAATTCTTAGAATAATCTCATGAAACTTCGCAAAGGTTAATTATTAGATTAGATTCCTAATTTAGCAGAGAACTCAAGTAACATTGTTTCCTTGACCTTCACCAAGTTTTTTAGCTCCTTCTAAGTAATAATGTTTTTGAAACTTAAAGGATCCCAATTCATTTGCACCATTTTAAACACAAACAATAGTGAAAACTGACCAGTAAGATATGTAAATATGGATCCTTTATCAGTTTTAGGTATGCAGAGTTTCTGAAAAGTAGTAAATAACCAAATGAGACATTTTTTATTAATTTAATGCAAAAGAAATATTCATTATGAGAACTTATGTGAAAAAATCAATTTTCCAGGGGAAAAAAAAAAAAAAAAAAAAAAAAAAAAAACAACCACAAAAAAACCCCTGGCATTGTATGTAATGCTTTGGAAAAAAAAAAAAAACACAACTTTTCATAAAAACTCAAATTACCAAATTTGTGAAATCTAGAGGGACAAAAGTTATTAGCAAAATACTGCACAAATTTGAGAAAATATCTGTGATGAATTTCATTCAGCTTTAGACTTTATTATTCAAATCCCTTGGAAATTTCCTTGCAAGAAAACTTTCATTGGCCAATAACAGTGTATGTCTCAAACTGCTTTCTAAAAACCACTGAAAATGCTTAACTGCCTATTGACAACCCATGCCATAGCTGTTTCCTGTGTTCTATAACACAAAGTTTTGCCTGTTCTATGACTGCAATCACCAAAGGCAGGAAAATATTATAAGCATTGCCAATGCCTTGAAAAGATTTTATAGCACAAACACCTTAACCCACCAGAAAATAATTCTTTCAGTGGAAAGAAAGTCACGGTCCTTTCCAGAGGCAAGAGTGTGTCTTCAGATTGCAAGCGTCCCTTAATGACTGTAGATGCAAAGAGCTCAGGAGAAGAGGGGTCTCTTCACCTCACGTGTCCCGGCAGAGTCAGTACACACACCTCAGTCATTTATCATCATGCCATTTCAACCTGCCAGCTTGACAATGATTTTTCCCCTGGGGTTTCTAAACTAGAAATGTTATTTAGGTTACAAAAACAATTGCATGTTTTCTGCTTCCTGAGCCAGCGTAGAGCTGCAAGTATGCAAATGGAAGGAATCTTAAACCTCCCAGGGCTGTGGCCACTGCACAATTCTCAGCCCTCCTTGCCCAGGAAAACAACCAATGGAGGGAGAACTTGTGCTGGGCAAAGCAGCACATGGTGAGATGCTATGACCATCACAACCTGTGCTCCCTTCAGTAGTGATGGTTCAAGAGCCTTAATGCAGGCTCTTGCAGCTTACAGAAAGCAATTTTCTTTGGCTGCTGCATCAGCCATAGATTATTTTCCTCCTTTCATTTTTCCTCCCTTCCCCCTGTTCCTTGATCAGAAGTGTCTGCTTCACTCTCCCTCTCTCCTGTATGGATTAAAGGGGGTAAACCTTGCAAGCCCAACAATGCTGACGATCCGGTGCAAACCCTGCAGATCAATATTAGCCAAAATTTGCAGGAGGCCTGATCTGTCCAGAACTTGCTCACCTGGTCTGGCTCATATTTCCAGATAATGATCAAAGGGGATACAGTAAGTTTGCAGGCACATATAAAGCAGCTTCCTCACAGTTGAATGTTTGTCTTCACAATTGCTAAGACGTTGTGTTGTTACAGCAGTTCACTGTTTTTTACCTGCCACAGTTTCTTACTTCTGATTATTTTTACATAGGTAAATCTTACCTGCGCTCATTATAAAATCCTCACTGCTAAATTATTTATGCCAAACAATCAAGTGTGATACCTCTGCAGATGTCAGCAGATAAACAGAAATGCAATGTTGCATGATGGAGTTTAATGCTGTGGAAATGTCGAGGCGTTTACTTGAAAATTCCACTGACCTTTGCTGTCCTTTTTTCAATGTTTGCTTATTGCCACAGTAAGGAAACACTGCAATAAGGTTAGGCATTTTTATATGTGCCTCCTGAAAGTCAATATTTAAAGGAAACACGTTTCCTCAATTAAACCATTTTGGATTACTTGCTATCAAAAAAGGCAGCACAGAGGTACCATTTATATAGAATACAGGCAATATATGTGATATAGCAAAGAGAGCAAGAGCAAAAAACTCAATCAAGGGCAAACTACAGGATTGTCCTAAAGGAGCATGGGAGCACAGTGTCTGCATGTTGTTACAGCAGGATCCTGTGACCTTAACATATTACAGGTTTGTGGTTATTCTGGGGGTTCTTCTCTTTCCCTTCTGGCAGTCCAGGCTCTGTGGGACCCGTGTAACAAGGCAATAGTGTTTGGGAAATAACAAGCAGGGGAATGCAGTGCTGTTCTTCCATTGCAATGTTAGGTGTGATGTTGCACACTAAAGCACCAGATCAATACTTCCAGCAGCAAGCCGTTCAATACACCTGAATTATTGCTTCATTTTTCTTCTTATTATAGATGAGTTGTGTTATTATTTTCCCCAAATCGATATTTTACAACCTTTTTTATCTGTTTCTCCATAAATTTTGTGATTACTTTAAACTGGGAATTCCGGTACACTAAATAAGATGCAGTATCTGAGAGGTAGTGAATGTACCAACAAAATTTTTTACACAAGACGCTGCTTAAAGGCAGATCCTAATCAATAGCTAAGTAGGAAAATTTTTACGTAAGAAAGTTAGAAGCAGCTCCACTCTTTCTTACAAAACCAGAATTTACATTCCCAGAACATATTGGCTACAAAATAAGACTATTTTAGAAGTATGAGAGAGGTCTGATGGGCACTTTGTATGAGAAATTTAATTCCAAACAAATATGCTTTTTACTTCCCCTCAGCTAAAGGGCGACCATAATTCACTGAAATTGTTTCTTGCAAAGCAGATAATCCTGTGCACCTTAGAGTGATTTAATTAGCTTCTGTAGCTGTCTCCTGCTAAGTGTTTAAAGCATCTGCAAATCAAATCATGTTAACTCATCTGCTGCACCACTTTCTTTGTTCTATGCATAGGACCTTCCTAATAGCATTAATAGAAGCATGAGTTTCCCTGGAGAGGGGAGTAGCAAAGTGAGTTAATTACATAGTTATTGTAAAATTCTGTACATTATTCCACAGAACATGCTGGGTAAGTATTAAGGTGCTACACAGAAATTACAATTTTGGGTGATCCCAAAGACAGCAATGTTGTCATTTGAAAAGGTAATTGTAGATTCCCACTGAAGTCAGAGGAGTTCTGCAAATATTTTGCATGCAGTCTACCTGGTCTGGCTGCTCATGGACTGCAGTGCATGGCTATTCCCTTCATATCAGCTACAATTTCTATCCTCACATTTACTGAAGAATTACAAGATTGAAAAGTAGGAGGAACAGTCATTTCCATTCAACATTTTCTAACACTAGAAAATTATAAAGGGAAAAAAAATCAAATCTATGGGATTTTCTGCTCTGAATTGTATAGATTTCTGTTCATATCCATTTGGAGCCATTAAGGATAACATCACAGACTCCTCAAAGAGCATGTCCAACAGTTTCTTCAAATCTGGGCCTCTGTACTACAGTAGGGAAAGTAATTCACAACAAACTGCTCCCTCTCAGTAACTGTCCACAAAGATGTTTTTCTCCAGTTAACTTGTTAGCTGAAAGTATTTATCAAATAGTTCTTCTGATCAACCTTATCCTTATAGATAGATCATTAGAGTGGTGTGTTACAGATTTTTGGTTTAAATTCTCCATTTATCGCATATGTTCCCAGAGGGCATCTGCTCACCTGTGTTTTTGTTGGTTTCAAGTCACGTTTCTTGCCGATCAACATCTTTACATTCTTTTGTTCAAAGACACATACACCACGGAAACTGAACTTTCCATAGTACACTGAATTTTTTCTTAAAATGCACTGTCTCTGCTAACTCATTCATTCGAATATTCACCAGGAGAAAAACACTACAGAGAACCTGAAGGAAATTCATTGGCAAAAAACAAATGAATATTCATGGTCCACAGAAATTCCCTTATTTCCCAGCTCTAATCAGCATGAACATCTGTGAAAAAAGTCTAGTGGGGGAAATTGGAGAGGGGAGGGGGTCATTTCAATCCATTCCCTTAGGCCTCAATTTAAAGAAGGTTCATTTGTCTTTCTAACAGAACTCGCAAGCGATGCAAGGATGAACAGTTTTGGTGAAGAAATGTTGTGCAGACTGGTCTTGTCTTTGAGAAAGTTGAACTAAATTCTTAATTTGAGAACAAAAGTTACCTAGAGTAGATTCTTGCTCCTGTCCCTGACCTCCCAGACAGTGTGCACTGCTCTGATTGCCCCTCTTATCAACAACAGAGCCTGAGCTGACAAAAACACCCAGAGAAAACACAATCTGAGGCAAATAGGTGAGGCATGTTTTAGTCTTTTCCTTTTAAATAAATGACATGCACGTTTCAATGTAAGATTTAAGGGAACTAAAAGTACCTCAAAATTAGAAGCCTGTAGAGAAAATATTGCTTTCAGTATGATGACCCCTTGAAGACTTGTTTTTAGGAACGACAATGTAGTGACTAGTACCTGTGCACAGCATGCCTGTGAACTTTGGGGAGAATTCTTTTTGGAGTAGTGAAACTAGTCAGAGATCTACATTTGGGAAAAATATTTCTCTTGCAGAAGCAACCTTTCATCATGAATTCATGGTTACTTCTGGCAGTAAAACCTTGCCTTTCATTTTTACAAATACAAGCATGCTGCTAGAACTGCCTGAGCATACAAACTATGTATTTTTATTTGATGAGTCTTCTAAGGAAAGTAGCCCAGCAAAAGCTAGCAATAGGATATAACTTAGGAGAAAAAAAAAAAAACAACAAACTACCAAACACAAATAAACAAAAAATGAATCAAAAAGATAATAGACACACATATTTCAGAATCTATCATGGGATGGTAGTACTTGGGACAATAGTTAGCTTTCCTAATTTGCACCTAGCATGCGAGATCTCTCAGTGTTACACTTCTCATCTAGATTTGAGCACTTGTTCAGAGCTCACCTGCAGACAGGGGACAGAGAAAAGAGTTTCATGATGGTGATTCACTCACTTAAGATGATGCCTGAGACAGTCAACAGGGTACCATGTCCCAGAGCTCCAAAGGGAAGGTCACTAGGGCTTACTAGATTTCTATCCCTCATGCAGACAACGTTAAAAAAAGACCATGTCATGTTGAAAAGGGATAATGCCCACCCTAGAGGATGCTGCAGTACTAAAAAGTGACAACAAGTTTCACAATTCATTAAATTCACAGGTTTTGCTCTGTAATTTTTAGAAATATAAAACTGAGAATTTGGTGTCGCTTTCTGTGTTAACAAGCATGCATTTCTATGCTAGATGTCTGTTACATTTTTTTGTCTTTGCATTTTTTTGCCCTATGGAGATTAAAAAACCTACCATTCTTAGTTGACTGTGTGGAGGTTTCCTTTCTATGTTTTTTGGTTGGTTCTTTTTGGGTTTTGTTTCTTTTTGGTATTTTTATTAACCCTCTGTCTGCTGGGAATGGGGTTTCCTCTTGTTAACCACCAATGCTGACACCTGGTGCTATGCAAGACCAGTTCAAGTCCACAACTCTTCATGCAAAGAGGTTAACCACAATTTATGCCAACAGGAAAAACATGAAAAAAAAATCACATTTGGGGGGGGAAGGGAGAGAAGGGAAATTAAAGATGATGTTGAAAGATGAAATAACAGTGTTTATGGTCAAGCAAATACTTTAAGGTAAAGTATGCAAGACTGTAGGTCTCCAAGGCTAGCTGTCCAAACCCTCTCTCTTTATTGTGATACTGAATGTATTGTTCACATTTATCTCCCCAAGCTGTAAAGTACCATGAGTTATCTGATACTCGGTAGTCTATGCTCAGAATGGGTTTGGGTTTGAAAGAAGTTCATGCAGAATAGCTGATATGCCGCAAAACCACAGTCTAATTTACATCATGCTAACATGTTTGTTCACTAATATATTAAATAACTTCTGTTCTACCTTGTGGAATAAAAGTTCTGCATATGCTTGTCTTGGCAGAATTTAGGAATGATATACATCTGTAATGAGCTACAGAGTTCACAACAGACCAATGGCAAGATCCAATGGCAAAACACCTTCCAGTGAAGGTTATGAGCAAACCTCAAACAATTGGGCTTGAGATTTTTTCATTGGGCTTCAGATATTTTTTTGGGGGGTAGGGGAGGTTGGCAAATTTTAAAAGAATTGTAGTAGTACTAATGCCACAATGTTCTTCCTTAACAACATCAGGAACTGGGTGATGATAGAGATCTGCCAGGAGGCCCTAACGAAGTTTGTTGAGATCCTTGCAACTTTTGAGCAGATGGAATCTCCAAGGAAATTCTACTTTCTCTGAGCCATTATAATGAAATAAATGTGGACTGCTGCCAAATGTCTCAGATCATTTAAAACACCATGGTTACAATTCCTTTCCGAGTAGCTTACCTTTCCCTCTGTTGGCTCCTATAGAGCCAGCAGTATAGAATATCCCCAGTCTCCAAGAGCATGTCTGCACTGCAGACTGCAATCTCTTACATACGGAAATACTCAAACTGGCTTTTTAAATAAAGTAACAATGGACACTGCAACCTGCACCAGGACACAGCTATTCAGGACTTTGGACAAGCTTGAGAAGCTGCAGGGTTGAGCCTAGTCATACTGGGGCTAAACTGATTCCACCATCTCTAACCAGACACCATAGCAGACCACATCATTTATGCATTTGATATCTTCATAACTAAGCAGAAGAGCCTGTGTGAGTTCTTGCAAGATAGCAGAAAAGTACAAAGAACTATACACTCCATGCAATAAATTGCTCTTTCATCCACTGAGATGAAAGGCTGCAAGTACAAGATTTTCCTTTTATCTATATATTAACAAAAAAGCCTGACTCTGTAGACATAGGCTGTACTGGGTCACATCTACTCTGTAGTCATTGCTGTCAGCAAGATTAAACTAGGCTTGATAAGCATTACGGGCTGTGTAGGGATGCTAGTACAAGCACAAAGCAAGGAAGCTGCCCAAGTCCTGCCTCCAGGGAATGATGGCTGCATAGCACATGGCTGGTCTGAGCCAGCCATACAGCCTTCACCTGTGTAACAAAATGCCTAAGCAAAATGAATCCTCACTAACAAGCACCTCAAAGGATTAAGCATTTCTTAAGCAGGCTATTTTGCAGGTAGTGCTGTGCAAGAGAGTGCCTCAGCAGGCTGTGCACTAAAATTCACATTCTGCCTCCTCGCCAACACCAGCATGCTGTGCACATGGGCACCTCTGACAGCCTAGTCCACAGCTTGGCTGTTTTTCAGTAACACACACTAAATCCTGCACACAGTCCCAGGCAGAAATCAAAACCTGCTGTATCCCATGAGAAGCACAGAAAGGATGAGTTAGGTACATATATACTCGTAGGGCAGCCAGAATTCCCAGCTATCTGTCTATGAAATATTTCTGTGGAAACAAATAGTCAAGGAGTCTGCTTTCTGGACCAGCAAAATATAATGCTTTGTACCTCTTCCCAGGGCACAGGATCAAAATGCATTAAGGTAAGCAGTACAGCTGCTGCTGCTACTATAAACTGTCCATTTCTGTGGCATTTGCCTAATCTGAATACCCACACTTCAAGAAACAAGAGAGTGAATCCTCCTGTAGAAACAGCATGCAGTCCAGGCTTTTTAGAAATTCACCTCAGCTCTCTATTTTATTGGCCATTTTTTTAAAAGAGGGAATAATATCTTATCAACTGACATGAGCTAAAAGGAGAATAAAAAAAGGTTAACAATTTCAGTCTGGAAAAAGAGAGTTTTGAAGCAAACACATGAAAATTTAAAGGTTCTGGGGTGGGGATAAAGAAAAGAATTTACAAGGCTTATTTTGTGAACCCAGAGGGTTAATTTATCATGGAGTAAGTCTAACTTGAAAAGCAAAAAAATGGTTTATTGGCTTTGAAGGTCAGATAACCATGCGATATCATATTCAATAGGTTAAGGTTCCAAGGGTCTACAGGGTTGCATGACAATTGCAGGAATCCTTATAAAGTCTAGTTTATACCTTTACCGTTAATAGCACTCTAATCCTTTACCACAAATTTATAGTTTAGAAATGGCAACACATCTTAAAGATTAAAGGTATGTGACAAACAGTTCATGTCCTTTAATAATCAAATCACATAGCTTAGATTGGGGGCTTATCAGGCTTTTTCCTACTCTGTGGTTTCATAGGTAGAGAATACTTTATATCCCTATTACATGAATGATGAATGGGACCATTGGTTATGGGCTGTTATTTGCTTGGCTGTAGTCAATATGTTTTCTTTGGACAGGAACTTCAGTGATTTATTTCTCTTTTGGCCTTATCACTTATTAACTCAGGGCAGACAGAAACAGCCAAGGTTGTGAATAGGGACTAGTGCCCATTTAGACTTCTAATATCAGAGAAAATATTCTTTTTAATGATCCAGCTACCCTTTGCTGCGTAGACTCTGATTGCACTTCCCTCTAACTAGAAAATAAAGGTCATATTTCTTAGAAAGTGTATACATAAAATATGCAAAATAATATGTTTCCTTCACAGCCAGCTTTATACTGACGGTTGCTGTAATTGCTTTCATTTTGCAGCTGTCCTACAGGTACACTGCACACTTTAAGTGATTGTTTTTTGTAGTGTCTTATGGCACTGCCAGTGTTTAAGAAATACCAAAGATATCAGGGTTCTGGGTTCCTATTAGCATACAAAAGGGATTTTCCAGTCTACCTCCATTGCTTCCTCACTGGCTGGTAACACCCTTTTCCCTGCAACAAATTAGGATTCCTCTCAGCTTCTTTCCCTGATTTTCTGCACACCAAACCAACAACCCTAATATTCCTAATATTCGATCCTGATGACTCTGCACTTTACTAGGCACATCCTAAGAAACTACAAAACAAACACTTCTGTAAGAACTTTAACTCCCAAGCCCACCACCAAATAATAAACACCGAAGTTATGTCATCTAGAAAAGGTTGTACCAAAACAATCATAACCACTGACTCAGCAGAGCAACTATGTTAATAGACTGGAACTCAGAAAGGGCCAGGTTCAAGCTTAAACTGAAATATAGATTTCCTAAGGGCATATTTTCTTCTAAAAGGCAGGTTACAACCCTGTCACTGATGTGGGTGCTGGAAGGAGAGACTGCATCAATCCCTCCCTTGTTTTCCCACTTGTATTTTACCTGCAAGCAACTTGGACCCAGCCAGCAGTGGTGCCATGAGGACCCAGTTCTTCAGTGGCTATGTCAAACTCCTGTAGCAGCAGAACAGCTTAACCTCTTCAGTCCAATGCACCACCCCAAATACAGGTCCATCTCTCAGCTCCACACTCCATCTGATGCCTCCAGTGTCCTCATGACATGGTCTAGCCGGGAATGAACCCTCAGTACAGTGAGATGAAGGGGGAACCCAGTAAGAATTCCACATTTGGGTATTTTTTAATAGCTGTTATGAGGAGTTCTTTGCTTCCTACCAGAGAAATTAATTAAATTTACCAGTAAAAGTCTACATCTACAAAGGATTGATTTTCATTCTTCCTTACTTGACAGTGCTATAGTTGGGATTTATCATCTCTCCGCTATAGAGTCTCTTTGAGATCAGGAACATCAGAATATTGAGCATCCAAAGCACAGGGTAACCTGTAGTGTCAGGCTCTCCTACTTTTAAGAACAGACACCAGCTCTTACTTTAAACTTTATACATTTCCTTGTGTTGAGGGATTTTGTTCTATTCTTCTATAGCACTCTGTGACTATTTAAATTCAAGGTATCTGATACTTTTTATTCTACAACTGCTATCAATATTTACTAGTGAATAGTAATACTAGCAGATTAAAACTGCTGTTAAAAACAAATGGAATTAATTTTCTAGCTACCAGATCTCATAGCTGGTCAGTCATCTGCAGAAGCGATGTGCTCTGTATTTCATTTTAGATTAACGATTGTCATATCTTTGAGAGTGAGGAATTTTATAAACACATCAGGATAAAACCCAAGACAGGATCAGAGACACTGGCTTTTTATTTTATTTTTATTGTCCTGTTGGCAGTGGCCTTCTCTCCTCATTTATACAAATCAGCTATTTAAGTGCTCATGATTTAATAATAAACACACATGAATGAGGCATTGTAAAACTAATGGAGTTGTGTATTACTGATGTAGAGAATAACTGCCACTACATTTTAACATTTCTCAGGAACTAACACACAGCTATGGCCAAGGTTAGGTGGTGCAAGGGTCAAACTCTAGCACACAGGGATCAAGAAAGTCTCCAGTGGGGCTTCAGGAACCTCTTGACAGCCAGTCTGTCTCTTATCACCACTTCTTTTTTCTTCCTTTTTTTTTTCTCCCTACTTTTCTTAAGTCTACAAACTCCAGAACTCTCCACTCTGAAAACTGATTACTTCATTGAATATGTATCTTTTGAACTTTGCATAGTTATTGGTGCCTTCTTGAAAGCAGGAATTTTTCCTAGCAAAAGAATCACTGAAATTTACCAGGCTGGAAATTTTAGAGACTACAGTTCACCTTTTAAGCAGTTCCAATCCTGAGAGGATCTTGTTCATGACTTTAACTTGACCATGGACTAAAACTTTAAATGGTGATGGGCAAATTTTGGTCTTTTATTCTTGGAGGTATTTGACTTGAGAAATAAAGAGAGAATGATTCTCAGAGGACAACAAACCTGTCCTTCTGTAAATCAAAAAAATAAAGGTAAAAAGCTAAAGCTTAAGCCACATAAAACTCAGGGTTTTGAAAAACTAATGACCTGTGACCTGTAAGGTTCAAATGTTTTCAGAAGTAAATTAAAGGTAAAATGAAGATGGAGCAGGGATTTTTTGCACACAAGGCTATTTCTTCTTCGTACAACTGACGGAGTGAAAAGTACTCAGAGAAGCCCTATGACAGTTCAGAGAAAGAGGCAGTCTCCCAGAAGTTCTGCAAATATCCTGACCTTCCTAACGCTAGTATTTCTACATCATCCCACACACAACGGCTCAGAAGTGTAATGCAAACACTGGTCAGTCTCAGCAGTGCTCTATTCTGACCTACTTGGCCTTCATCACAGTTATCCTGGAGGCTCAGTGCCCAGTGTTTGGCTTATTCACACTGTACAGCAAGCCCTATGTGTCTATGCGGACCCTACGTCCACTCATTCCTGTTAGTAGCACTTTCAGAGACATACTATAGCCCATAGGTTATAACAAACCCCAAATGAACTGAGGGAGGGATGATGACTTGCCACTGACACAAACAGTTTAGGCCTCATCCCCCGTAAGACTAATGCAAATGAAAATAGTACCTAAATTCTAACCTGTATCCAACCATGCAACCACGTTTTTTAAAAAAGAAAGAAAAAGAATAAATAAAAAAGGAACAGTATTTGGGGTACTGCTCCACCAAGAATCTGAAGTAACCCTATGTGGTATACATAACTTTAGTGACAAAGCTACATACTTTTGGCCTGTATATAGTCTTTGCTCTGGTTTGGGAACAAAAGCAAAAAAGCTTAAACTGAGCAGCTGGCAGAAGACAGAGCATAATGCATTTTTATGGACCTTCCATATGCCCTTTCCAATATGCAGGGAGATAAATTCTCCCTTCACTTACATTCATGCAGTCCCACTCAAATGTTGTGGTATAATACCACAGCAAAATCCATCTGTGGAAGTCATGCAGTCCATGATGCATCCATTTTTCAGAAATTAAAAAAAATACCCACAAAAAACCTCAAAGACTTGTCCAAGTACCACAGTTTCTTGCCAAATCAAATCCCTTATTTAACTCAACCAGCCACCTTGGGAAACTACCTATGGATTTGTATCCCTAATGGCTTCTTCCTTTATCTCAATTTCTCCAGTGCTAAAATAATGGTCGTGATACATACCTGGCTCCTAAGTTGTAACATGAAGCTTAATTCACTCAAGTCTCTTCAGTACCAGAAGAGACTTATAGAAGAAACTACTGATGAGCATGTTTGGGTATTTATGTAATATGAACTTTTAATATTATTCTAAAATTAACACATATGCAAGGTGCGTTCAGACTTCTGTATTTCTAAATGTTCTCTCAGATATGTCAAAGCCTAAACCCCAAGAAATAACTGCTCTATAATCTCATGCTAATGGCTTCTTTTGCAGATGGAAAACTAAAACCTTACATTTTCTTGTAAGCACAGGGTTGACACTGGTTTATTTCTTTCAAAAATACTTACAAAAGCCAGGATTTCTCTGTATATATGTGACCTTGATTCCTAGATGGCACATGGACTACTTTGAGATCATGTTACTAAGTTATTTGCAGTTAAATGGGAGAAAAAAAAAAAAAGGCTAAAATTAATGGGTCACTGGGTATTTTCTTCTGAGAACTTAAGTACTTAACAGTAAGAAAAAAACAGTTTACAACCAGGTGGCGTGAGGGGATATTTTGTTGAACACTGATTAAAAATAATTTCTTCTAAATGAGACCTGACCACAAAATGGGACCATTAACGAGCAGGGACATTCTCACCAGAAAGGAAACTACGCTTGATCAACTCCTGCACCGCCACAAACCCCGGGTCTTTTTCTCTCTCTCTCACACACACTCTCTCTTTTTTTTCTTTCCCCTTTTTCTCCTCTCCCCTTTTCTTGTTCTTAATAGCAGGGTAAATAAGCAGCAAGTGATGCTGAAATGTTTTCGGCCAAAAACAGAGGCCAAACTCCTCTGAGAAAACATTTGGCCTCTGTGGTTTTGTAATATGTTCCAGAACACTGAGTTCACTGAAGAACATTGTGAAAAACTCCCATCGGCTGGAGTGATGCTGGGGACTGTTACTGTATCCCAACTTCCAATTGGTCCATTTCCTGCAGGCCTTGTTAAAAAAAAAAAAATAGGAAAAAAAAAAATAGTGCTATGTGGGAGTTAAAACAAGTTCTCATGGGAAAAATGAATGGCAAGAAATTCTAGCTTTAAAAGAAACAGCTAATCTGCTAGTTTGATTGTTCTTCAAAACTTACAATGAACCAATAATCCTAATTAAAAACACTTGGCCTAGTTCTCTAAAGCATCATAGCTTTTTCTATGCTTCGTTTGTACACACCATAGACTATTAGTTTTTTTCTAGTGCTCACTAACAAAGTGCTGACTTTGTTGGGATGGCTGAGCTAATTTCGTGAACTCAGTGTGAAACCTTAGCTAAACAAAATTGTGGTAATTTTCCTTAATTTGTAAAAGTGATTGGAGTACAAACAAAATTTTCCTCTTGGGTCAATCCTATAATTTTCAATTAACTAAAACTAATCGGCAGGCATGTAGTGAACCTGCATTTTGTTTAAAGGGCTGGAAGGCACTTCTGAAGGTCAGGATGCATTAATTGTTTTTATTTTAGTTTCATTTAGTCTTTATTAAAAAGTCACGTTTAAGTTCAGGCTGCCTCTAAAAGGAAAATGCAAATTGTGTGAGATAGGATTTCAGCCACACTAGCTTTTCTGTATCTACCGTAACTCCATAAAAGCTGCATAAGTAGGAGAATTGTCCATGGATTGGATCATCTTTGATTTTAGCATTGTTGTTCAGTATTACATAACTTTCATTTATTGAATAAAATAGAACGTGTTTTAAACACTAACCTGAAAGGCATATATGGAAACGCTCTCCCTACTGGGACACCTTATTTCCACATTCAGCCATCTGCTTCTGGGCAGACAGGCTAAACTGTTGCCCTCCTTTTTACTGGAAAAGCTAATTAATGATGATCTGAAAAGCAAAACCAAAATGGGTCCAAGCCATTTGCACATTTAAATCACAAAACAAAGTCCCCAAATATGTCCTTTCCAAGTCAGTGGGGGTAGGTTTCTTCCCTTTCTTCTTCTTCTACATGCATACTAGCCATTTCACCAGCCCAAGATGCAACCACACTGGTGGCTTGACAACAAGCAGGACAGCACAACTTACTGCAAGTAAGAAAGTGAGAAGGAAAGGATTCGTGGTCACTGTCCAGAGCTCTAGCTGACACTATCGTGTGGTACACACTGGCAACTTGCACCAGCTGACAATCTGACCCTTTGCTTTTGCCTTTTGTTTTGTCCTAGTACATCCAAACCCTAAATAACTTCCTTGATATGGCACATTATTGTCCAATATATGAATTTTCTACACATTGTTGAAATCATAATGCTCACAATACTGCACACAGCCTCCACAAGTGCCTACTGCTCAGCCAGCAAGGCGATATGTGAACACTTTAAGACCCAGTTTAAAGGAACCCAGTGCATAACCCCAACTAGGGGAGAGGGTATTTGAAAAAGACAACAAAGCTTTATAAGGCACCTTTGTTCAACTTTCTCAGTGTTAAGAAAAATCAAATGAGAGCCTTGCAGAACAGCTGGAGCCCAGAAGTTTCTCCTCTGCCTTGAGTCCCTGTGTGTACTTTAACAGTTGGAGCAAAATATGTGCCCAGTGCAATTCAGAATGCCTTATAACCACAAGTATTTATCATATATCTTATGCTTAAAATTCCAGAGGCAATCAAGGATGGTGAAAGTAATTGCACTGGATTGTGAGGAACCACAGTTCAGGCAAATGGTTACAGAAATAGTTAGTCCTGTCTGCATATGTGAAAAAACAAGCACATAAAAGGACAAGTGCACCAAAACCTGGACCAAACCATTAATTCTTGTAGCATGCATACCTTCCAAGGAATCAATGACACATTCATTTTGAAAAGTTAGGCTGCTACTTGACTTATTTCCCAGGCCATTCTTATCACTACTGAGAGTGGCTTAACATTGACAGCACCTGCAATGTCCTCATGTGGTTTTTTTTCAATAATTCTTCATACCAAACCACCAGACTTTATGATGTCAGTGTCGGATGCAACCCCAAAATATGCTGCAAGTCACTGTGCAGTACAAGCTGGGATGTAAGCTATTTAGCCCCCCTGGAAGTCAGAGACAAGTATGTAGTGGTGAGATGGGCAGGCAAACAGTCTGCTGCTTTGAGCACTTGCACCACTTGCCGGGCAACATGAGATGGAGATATTTAGCAGGATGCTTCTTGGAAGGCAGGTTCGTTATTGTGCTAGTATGTCTGGCTCTTTATGCTTGTACTCTTCCTCTGTTTGTTTGAGTAGTGGAGTATCTGTTTCTCTCTTTCCTCCCCCTGCCTGGGTAAAGAGATGTCCCACTGTGAGGACAAACAAGTGAACAAAAATCCCACACTGGTATATTTTCAGATTCATCTCAACAGATTCATCCATTTCTGAAATCCAACCTTAAATTAGTATCTTCAATGACGTGCTCATCCAAAATAATGAAATACAGTACCAGTTTTTAATGGCAAAACCAGAAGGCTGAGGAAGCGTGATATATTACCTGCCCTATTTCTCCACTTTATATCCAGTACAAAAGCATCCTTACCTGTGTAAATGAATCTTCCAGGTGTTCCCTTGCAAAACTGCTTAGACTTGTAGGACAATGTGACTTCTACAACCCCTGGAATATGTCTGGGAGGCGTCTGTACACGGATGGCATGAGGAGTAATCAGCTGGAGGAAAACAGAGAAGGGAGTAGAAAGGAAAAAAAGCACTGTTAGATGCTGAACACTTCTTTAATAACACTTTCCTCTCAGATCACAGTAAACAATCTTTGAAACATATAATTAACCTGTCAGTGTTTGAATACAATCTGGATGTAACCCACACAAAAGCCAGTGACTACAATATTTACAAGCGTTCTCCGCCTCAGCCATAACAACATTTTTTCTGTTTTCATACATGGCAGGCACTTGCTTCCTAGTACAGGCATTAGCCCTGGTTTAGTGCAATAATTTTAGCTTACAGCAGCAGGATGCCTATGTTTGCTCAGGTGAACAATGGGGTCATAGCAGTGTCCAACAAATCCAATTGATGATACACAGGTGTGTGAATAGGGCATAGCTCAAGCCCAGGCTGAGATTCACTGCACAGCCCAAGCCCAGATAGGCTTCTAAATGCACTGGTCCCCAGCTGGCATTCCTAGCCTGCAAAAACACCACATGCTGCTGAGTTTTCTGTTCATTTTCTGGAGGTATAACTGATTACTGCAGAAATGCAAAATTTGGCTTCTGAAGGATGACAGATCTTTCCTTGCAAATGATCAGAGCACTCAAGAGATATATCAAATTTAACCATCTAACCAATACTTCCAGTCTGCCTTCATTGCAATGACTGACACACATCTGAGAGGGCTCCTGCATATGTGAATTTACATATTAAGTAGACAAACTTTCTTAGTATTAGGGCTGGGAATCCTGATCATCTTAACATGTAAGGTTGGGGTGGGTCAGTGCTGCACTTTCCAGGATCTAGACCATTTTTGCCCTGTCAGGATTCTCGACTGGATTTAAAACATAGTCCCTGAAATTAATATAAGAGCCATCAAGGAGTTTTTTAACTCACGGCAGGTTAATCGCTGCTGTGCTCAGAAACTACAGCATTGTACTCCCCATCACTGAAATGTCCTCACTCATTATGCTCCCTCAGAGAAGAACAGGGAAAAGAGGTATGTAGAAAAGCTGCCATATAGTACCCAGCGATAAAGATACAGCCCTGGCACATGGATGAGTTCTCCAACTGACTGTGGCACATTAACACATTTTTAGAGAGGCAAACAAGACCAGGACCATAACCAGCCTTGAGAGTGAGCAAACCCATGGGCATCCTGTGCAGACAGTAAACCGCTCTGTGCTGTTGGTTCAATCATTTCAATATGTCTTTTTTTTTTTTCCTTAATAAGTAGCAGATCTTATTCTTATTTTTACTAAGAACCAATTATGTCAAAATCATCATAAATTCTTATCAAACTTTCAGATTTTTAATCAGTTCTCTGTTTAGGGCATAGGACTAAAAAAGCAGAGGAGAGTAGTAGCTGTCTGAAAGCCATCTGTGTTACTGAGGGAAATGTCATACACAGTAGGAAGTTCTCCATATATAAAATAAGAAAATTAAAATTGCATCAAGTTGAAGATTAAAACCAAAACTGTCAGCATCAAATGCTCCAAAAGTTATTCACATCCACAGAAGTCATTTTAGAAAGATCATGTAGGAATAGATGCCTTCTTGCTTGTGAGCTCCAAAGAACATGTTTTGAAACTCTGCTTTGAAATCATGTGATTTAGAAACTTATTTATTTTTAAAAGAAACCTGTCTTTTTTTTCTGAATTACTCTATCAACTGGGTAAAAAGCAAAACAAAACAAAACAAAAATAACCAAAATGCCAACAAAAAAACTTCCACAATTGCTTTTACTTAAATTGCATTATCTTACAGTTGGGTTGACTGAGCTTAAAAGTCATGGCGAACTCTCTATATGCCCTCAATAGTTGGGAGGCAGAAAGCACTGCCAAATAGCAATTTATTTCCAGTGCTTTAGACACCCCTTATGGTGGGATGAGCTGTTTGCTGGAAGCATCTACCTTTCTCCAATGACCCCAGATGACAAGATCAGACTAGATGCTTAACTGTAGGCAGCCAAACATAGCTGAGATAAATCCTCTCCATAAGTGGTTTTAGTTAACTGGGTGAACTAACAAGATGGGGAAAGTTTCATGACATTTCTAGAGGAAAATATTTGCAAAACCAGCCAAGGATTTTAATAGCAAAGGTTAACATGTTAGTCTTGCTACATCAGAATGTGCCTTGCACCCCTCACCCCTATTCTAGCGTGAGCTACACAGGCAGCTTCTGGTTGTATCTTTGAATTTCCCAGCATTTACTGGTCTGTCACCACTTTAATGTTCTTTAAACATAATTTGTGGCATTTTCCAATACTCATCTTCCCTGGTTCCCAAGAAATGTCTGACCTATTTATGGTCCATTGTTACAGAGAGCTGGGGAGAGTTAAGCAAGTTTCCTGGTTTGTTCTTCACAAACAGTTTGGTTTTCCTTTGTGCACTGAAGTAAATAAGTTTAACTGTGTTTAAAACCACAAATATACAATAATGTCGCCCACACATTCCCAAAGGGTGAACATTATGTCTGAAATCCTATGGTTTAGGATGCTCAGGATGTATTTTATCCCTCTCTTTTCTAGAACTAAACCTTGGGAGACATACCAGAAGAATACGTGTGCCTCTTACTTTTGCTTTTTCTCCTTAGCATCCGTTACTGGCCACAGTCAGTGATATAGTGCTGAGCTAGAAGGACCTTTGTTCTGGGTCAGCCTTTAGTTCTCATGCACACAAAAAGGAACTGGCTAGCTCAGTTACATACCAGTACTCCCCTATATTGCTGTCATATCAAGAAATAGTCTTTAAAAGAAAATGTCCACTTGCACATCAAAACCTGCCTTCAGAAGCACACCTTTGGTCTTGAACTCTGATTCCCCAGCGCTGCCATGATCTGTGCTGTGGAGCAGGACCAGATCTCCCTTACTGTTTTGCAATTTGAATGACTCAATGGGTACTGCACAGGTCTGGATACTCCATGCCCACATATGGCAAATCTGTCCCCAACTTTGATAACTCCGGGATTATGGGATGTTTCCCTGTCTACATTGTCAACCTGCAGCCTGACCTTAGGAATGTTTTCTCCTCTCACATTGACATATCCTGAACCTTATTCACGGCAGCCTGTTTCATATTTGCATGTAAATCATCTGGAAGAGGTGAGCTATTAGCATCAAGGAATATTAAAATAAAGGCACCATTCATGGAAGCCTCCGAGACCCAAACAGTTGGAGCCTGATAGTCATGGGGAAGCATCATGACATGTTCACCCTGTTGTTTATAATATAGACAGCTGCCATTGCCCACTGCCAACCCAAGATGTTCTGACCTCAGGTGGGAACTTTTAGTGCATTAACAGCAATCAAAACAATTAAAGCAATCACATACCAAGAACTAAGAACTATTTATAAAAATATGAGCTGATATACATTTCTGACCGCATTTTAAAAATGTAAATCTCGAGCAAGGCATTAACCTGTGGTTTGGACATGAACCTACTGGCCAAAAAATCCCAGGTCCAACTTCCTCTTCCATTCCAGCATTTGGCAAATTAGACCTGGAGCTGGACACAGAACTAGTAACTGGCCCCTTCCTCCCATGGATTTTCAAGAAAATTGGTCTGATACTTGGCAATTGCATTACCTGTTTGATATAGACTCTTGCATGTCATAGAAGCATAGAATCACAGAATAGTTAGTGTTGGAAAGGACCTTAAGATCATCCAGTTCCAACCTCCCTGCCATGTCCAACCTGGCCTTGAACACCACCAGCGATGGAGCATTCACAACTTCCCTGGGCAACCCATTCCAGTGCCTCCCCACTCTTACAGGAAAGAATTTCTTCCTCAGATCCAATCTAAACTTCCCCAGTTTAAGTCTGAACCCGTTACCCCTTGTCCTCTCAGTACAGTCCCTAACAAAGAGTCCCTCCCCAGCATCCCTATAGGCTCCCTTCAGATACTGGAAGGCTGCTCTGAGGTCTCCACACAGCCTTCTCTTCTCTTCTCCAGGCTTTCTCATCCTATGTTCATACGGGAGGTGTCAGTTGGGGCGTGCTGTGGATTGCATTAAAACCTGAGCTAGAGATCTTCAGAATGGAGGGAGGTGCATGTCCTTCAAAACCCAAAATACATTTGGTTTGAGTGTGTAAAACAAGCCTCTTTTTGTGGTTTACTAATATATTCTAGACATTCTTGTATGATACAGCATCTTTTCACACTCCTCAGAGTGCCAGGTTACTTTCTTTTTTTAAAAGTGACATTTTGTAAGGAGATGTCATTAATCTGAGTCACTAGTTTATTTTTGCTTGCTTCAGCTCTGGTTTGTGGTTAGGGAAACGGTGACAGTCATAAATTTAACTTGGACTCTGTGTGAAGAGGACCATTAGGACATGAATGAAGAAATGAAGAAACCCACCAACTGAAGGTAATGACAGTTTCCAGTGAGAACAGGAGCCGTACAGTATCTATATTTTGCAAAATGACCAATGACTTCACATGCCTCAATTCTGGCGATCCGCATGCTGCTCAATATGCCTTGGGTTTCAAAAAGAGGGTGCCACTCATTTTTTAAAAATGAGTCAGATCTCCAAAATAAGAACACAAAAACAGAGACCTTCAATATCAATAATAAACATAAAAAATAAAATGAAAAACTGTGTTGCAGAATTTGATTCAGCAGCATAAAATAAATAAAATAAACCCAAAAACCAACAAAACCCCACTGACCAAAAAATCATCTTCTGGTTTTGTGCTGTACAAAGGTTAAAAAAAAAAAAATGATGTTTCAGTGCTCCATCTTTTCTTAGTAGAAAAGAAAAAGAAGTTGTTTCCAGCTGACTCTGTACAGCTGGAGGAATGTTCTTGGCAGGAAAATGTTTGAAGAAATAGTTCATTTTAAGCAAATATTGTGGAATATTTATAAGAAACTAATTTTGTCTTCACAATCATGCATTTGCCCTGAAACTTGACTCTTGGAGTTTCAGCCCCCCAATAAGTGAGACAAACAACAGGGGATTTTTATCTTCATCTCCAATTTGGAACATTAGCAACAACACACAGATGCAGAACACTGGGTAAAAACCTGCAAATAACAACTCTGTGTTTGTGGACTGGACAAACAGACAGGCACAGTCTATCTGGCAAACAGACTATTTGCTGGGAGTGGTCTGTCCAGATTCAGCATGTGCACATGACATACTGATGCCGTTTGTTGGTCAGTTATGAAAGTCCCTTGAAAAAAAAGGCATTTGATGGCCCATTTTCCTGTATTCTAAAAATATCAAGGGCTCTCAAAGTCATTTTTATAAAGTAATATGGGAGTTAAGGATTAATTGAACTTACTGGCTTAGGGTATCTGCATTGCTTCACAAAATTAATGTGACAAATTAAGTTTTTATTTAGTTCTCCCTGGCTGAGAAAGGTCGCAATTATGTTAGAGTGTTTACAGCTAAAATATATGTTTGAATAATAAATATGTGTTTCAGAAACGATTTTAAACCTCCTTTTTTTAACACAGTCAACTCTATTTCAAGCCTATAAATATTTCAATTACAAAACTTGAATACATGTAAAATAAATTAAAAATATATTATTTACATTTCAAATTATTTATAACATAGGCTGCTTGACAGCAGCAAATTCACCCTTAAAATGAATATTTCTTTTTGGCTTTAAACTTTGCTTCTGAACCATGGTAGGATTTATATTTTAAGTATCCATGCATCTCGGGTACTTACATGGATTTCACTACAACAAAGTCTGAGTAACATAAAAACTTTATGATAATTATCTTCACAGCACCTTTCCAAAGAAGGTGACTAATCTTATTACTATGTCAGAGAAAGGGAATTGAACTTTAAGCAGATTATGTGATTTGCCCAAGGTCCCATGCAAAGCCTGTGGCAATATGATGCTTAATTTAAATATTAGACTTCATCCCCCAAACCACTTGCAATTATAACTGAAAGTGAAGCTAGAAAAATCCATGTGAAAACACAGCAAGATTCGCTCTTTAGCTTTCCTGCAGCTTAGTTAAAGTCATGTTTTGTTTGGATCCATGAAACAACAGGATGAACTTGAAAATTCTTCTTGAATTCAATGACAAAATAACCTGGCCAGGGTCACTCAAAACTGAACCTGACTGGCAACTGAGGATGAAGCTGCTTCAGGTTTGAAATGGTACTGAAATTCAGATCAGCAGTTCAAGTCTACACTCTACTAAAGTAAAACAGAAATATTCTTCCTGGGGACTGAAAATGCACTAAACATTTTTAGAAGTGGGAAGGCAAATGAAAGAACTTATTTTGTACTTCATAGGTGGCTAGTATGTGTAATCTGAATTATCTATAGATCAGTATTATTTAGGGATCACTCAGACAGCTCATGCATTTCTGCACGTTTATCTGCTTCTTTTAGAAAGACTTTTTTTCCCCCCTATAGGATTTCCTATTGCTCTCATAGGTTATGAAACTCAGAAGCAATTCTGTAAGGGAAAGATAGTGAAACAGCTCTCACCTAAAGTCAACCTGCAACTGTGAATGTTATAGCATTCGCAACAGAGTGGCTTTGGTTTGGACCCCTTCAAACATTATCCATTTTATGACAAGGCCTAGCAGTCACCAACAACATGCTGACCAGCACGCACTCTCTTGAGATTAGAAACTGCCAATTAATGGCTTCCACTGATAAATAGAATAAAAATTTCTAAAGAAAGATCTAAGTCTGCAGGACCAAAATCAGAGTATTTTCTTCCCAGCCTCTTCATTTTTCCCTGTTAAATGTCTGTAGCCATAACGGCTTTAATCCTAACACAAAAATGTTTACACTGGACCCAGGGGGCACTTTCATGATCATATAAGGGTTTCAGAATAGGGCTCATTTAATATATCTTCTTTTCCAGAATGCCCTTTCATCCACACTTGTCCTCGAGTGGAAGGATGAGAAAAGGAGAGGGACAGAGAGAGAGAGGGAGGAAAGAGGGAGAGAGAACAGTGAAGCCCAAGAAGGACATTAGAGTATACTCTTTGTATGGAAAAAATGCTGCCATATGTGCAATGGAATTAATAGGGGGAATGTGCTAGATATGAATTAAGCTAGATTGTTGATTTAATACTTATAGGATAAAACGTAAAGCATCATATGACCCTTACATAAGGTAAGCGTTGTACAGCTACTTCAGAGTTGCTACTGTGTCTGTTAGTGCGTTTGAGTATTGAAATAATGAAAATAACAATTTCTTATAAAACTAAAAAATACTTTTGGAAAGCCATAAATGCAAAATATGAACCTTTCCTTGGAGCTGCCTTCCTGGGCCAGCGAAGCCAGTGGGATCCCTGCCCCGACATCTACAACCCTGCACACTGGAAGTGGCTGGTCAGATGCTGCTTTCTACGGGCTTTTGGGGAATATCAGACTCCACATTTATTTATGTGTCCAGGGAAGAGCGGATTTAAGAAACCGGGAGGAAGAGGTACCACAAAACATGGATAAGACACAAAAAAGAGGATACTGTGAAACTACAGAGGACTCCAGGAGGTATGATGACTCTGTACTTTCCGCTGTGGATACAACACTGTGTATTCAGTTGCTATTAGGAAAATGATGCTTACACCAAGCACCTGCACTTAAAGAATATGCTATTCATAAGCACTGAATTTCTGTAATCTCCACCTCATTGAGGTGCAGCTACAAGCAGCCAGTTTCCCTGGAAAGCAGGATCACCTAAATGTTTCTTTCCTGTGGGCCCTTAGCTATTGTGCTAAATGCAGAATTATTCACGCAGGCATTTATCCTTCCCTTTTCTTGGAATTAAGGACACTGAGCTAAATTCAGGGGCAGCGAGAGGAGATGCAAATCCCCAGGCTTATAATGGAATACTGCCACAGGTAAATTTGACTAATTATTTTCATAAAACTGAATGAGGAATGGATTCACAACTCAATGTTTGCTGCTGATTTAGCATGTGGCATAAAAAAAGGACAGGCTAGCTGTAAGCTAGACAAAGCTATTAGACATTACCGTTCAGACAACACCTACCTCACTCCAAACCAGCATGGTGCCGAATATGACCTGTAACCCATCAAAGAAATTGTCTCCTATGATGATGACAGTGGCACCTCCTGTAGTCCATCCTTCACTTGGACTGATGGCTTTGATACATGGTGTAGCTGCTTTTCAACACACATGAAAAAGAGAAGTATTCTGCTGTTAGAACCAGATTTTAATGACAGAAGACTTGAGAAAAAATAAAATAAAAGGAGCTTTCATTTCCCCCCGTTACTAACACAAAGATTTCAGCAATCACATTCTTTCTAGTACACATGCATGGCCTCAAACTGGATGTTTGGAAGCATTTTATCTCAATTAATTTTTGTTTGTTTTGTTATATTCATTGAAAAAAATTGACTTTTTTCAAGCCTACATTTACAAAAAAAAAAAAGAAATCACAGCATGAGGGACAGAAACCAACTGGAAATCAGGACAAATCCCTATTTTTATTCTATATGAAAAGTGCAGTTTCTGAGTTAAAACAGTCTTCAGTGAGCATGCTTTATTATCCATCATAACCTAAATTCATCATTCAAATCCCATAAATATTATGGAAAATACCGACTAAATAAAAAAGTGTGTAACCCTCAGGAATTCTTTAACTGCTCGGCAATCAGATCCAGGTTGTTTTAGTATTAAACCACCCTGCTCTGCTTAATGCACAGAATCTGTACCCACTTTTACTAGTAACTTTCTTAGCACTACGTGTACTAAATGCTTCCCAAAAGGATGTTGAAAACTCAAGGTCTGCTCCAAGTAGTAAGCTCAAATCTTGGTGTAAGATCTTCTGGTATAAGACTATCTAAGCAGAAGCATCCTTGACTTCATATATTGGTGGGATAGGGCAATATAAACATCCACATACTGCTTTTCCTCCTCTGCAGTACTGGAGTACATCAGAATTTAACTGTGGTGAAGCAACAGGAATAACGTTACTATAAACTGACCAAGACAAAAACTTCTCCATAACTCTCAGCTGTAGAGTTTCAGGATGGTCATACACATCAATGTAAAGAAACAACTCCATCCCAAATGCCACCAAGTTCTCCATGCTAATATAGTATGAGGTATAAATAAGAAACCACCACCATTAGGTAACGTTTTAAGTAGGTACTTCAACAATTTCATTGGCCAAGGAAAAAGATTCTTTCAGGAAGAGCAAAACTCTCCCAGTCAATCTCAATGCTAGAAAGAAAGATTCCTCTGGTATGACCCCAGAGAAGAGGCTGCCTTCACTGAAAACCCAAGAAGGGCTGCCATTGCCCACACTGATTCTGCAATGTCAATCAGCAGGAGTTCATTAACTGCATATGTGTATCTGCATATATACCTCTTTCTTTAGGGCTGCTGGCATGGGCTGTGAATTGTCACTTGGTTGAAAGGCTGTTTGAGCTGTTCCTTTGGTTTGTAACTTTGACTGCTTGATGACGTACTCAAGGGAGAGCACTCAGGCACTTCATCAGGTAAGGATTTACCAGGAGGAAAGGGGTATGAAAGCCACCTACATTAACACCATCCAGGACAACACCCTTGCACCTGTGAGTTACTTAATGATATCCCTGCCCTATGCTCTTCTAATTGTAAATTAATTTACTCTTAACAGTAAATTAATTCATTCACAGAAGCCTACTTTAAAATGTTCCAGACATAAAGTGCTAAAGAGATCCTGTGAGTATTTTGTGACCTTATAGTGGGTTGGAGCCAATTGCAAGAGTGGTGAAGCTGGTGAGAAACTCCTTTCTCCCAGGCTCTGGGCAGGGTGGGTGTGGAGCTGGGAAGCAGGAGGGAGCTGGAAAGGGAGCTATTGAGCCAACCTTAGCAGGGAGTGTTTCTGTGGGCACTGCTACAGACTTGCACTACCACTGATGGAAGGCATGCATGAGGAGCAAACACACCCTGTCCCTACCTACAAAAGGTTGTAAGTGTCAGGCAGAAACTTTTCCACTACTTAAGCTGATGGGGATGCCAGCTCCAGTGAAAAACACAAACACACACAGGCAGGAAAAAAAAATCATTACCCTATTCCAAACTTGGCAGAGCACAGCCATTAACTTTTACATGAGCTAACAAAAGAAACATCCTAACATTACCATCATGAAAACGTAGTGCGCACACAGAAGTAACTTCAATATGTTTAGTTTGGATTCAAGTTACTTGTATAAAACTGTGCATAAAAACCATTGCAAAGTCCAAAACCAAATGCTTTCCTTTCAGGCGAGCCTATGGCAATGGACTTACAGTGAAAGCAGCTTCTCAAAATGCCATCCAGACATTTCACAGAATCAAGCTTTTTCATAAATAAAAATTAAAATCACTTCCAAATTGCACCCTTTCCAGTATTTCCAGTTGATTGTGGACACACATCCCCCACAATAAAACCTGAAGGTAATCAGTTTCCCATGCATCAGAGAATGAGCTACTTTTCTCAAAGAATACAAGCAACTTCTTTTTTTCCTAAATACCATTGAATAAAAACTGTTTGAGACTATAAGCCATTAACAGAAAACATATGCAGGTTTCACCAAAAAGGTTGTCAAGCATTGAACAGGCTGCCCAGGGAAGCGGCT
Source organism: Forpus xanthops (assembly GCA_032466535.1). Lineage (NCBI taxonomy): Eukaryota > Metazoa > Chordata > Aves > Psittaciformes > Psittacidae > Forpus > Forpus xanthops. The sequence continues at coordinate 28,358 of JASSUY010032270.1, forward strand.
GAGTCACCATCCTTGGGGATATTTAAAAGATGTGTAGATGTGGCATTCAGGGACATGGTTTAGTGGTGGGTTTGGCAGTGCTGGGTTAATGGTTGGACTTGATCTTAAAGGCCTCTTCTAACCTAAGTGATTTTATGATTGTATGATTCAAAATTACAAATTCAATTAACTTCTACAATGAATGCAAGATACTGTTCTGCACTTACAGTCCCCCAGCAAAGAGTAAGCTATTATCTCCTATTATGTTCTTTCCAGTATCTACATTGTACTCAGAGGTCCAAGGTGCTGCACTGTCTGTGCTGCTTCATATTTTTTATACATGTATGTGCTTAGTATCAAATAATGCCAAGTCCCATGGCAGCCAGGGGAACTTTGAGCAGACACTCGGGTACTTCTGCTGAACTGTGGCTGTGGGTGCTCACTGGGACACTCTCGCCCACAAAATCAACATAACCACTCACATGTGTAATGTTACACATTAATTTTACCAATGAACTAATGAATTTAATAAATTAATTTTGTTAATTAAATATGTAGCTATTGCAGTGAATCAGTGCCACACCAAAACTTCTGACATATCTGAGGGCAAAGAGAAGGACTTAGTGGCTTAATAAGCCGTACAGGTTGGTACCCTTTGCAGGCACTAACTGAGAAGTAGCATAAGTGCTGTGCATTCTGAAAAGATTTCAGGGCATTATTTTCCCTTGTAAACAGTCAGACCTGTGTAACTTCCCAACTTTCCCCACCTAACTTCTTTTATCTTAAAATGCAAGTGTCTGTAAAGACTGAAAGGGCTGCATGGAAGTGCTGCCCCAGAGGGAGGCTACACTGGAAGCTGCATCACAAGGAAGCCCATAGAGATGTGCTGAGGGAGGCATCCAGACTGCTACCTGTTTTTGAAGGCGCAAAACATGTTTATACAATGACATATTTGCAACTGCCAGTGTCATTTGGGACTTTGGTCTTACTAAAACGTTGCCTTTCCCGGGCCCTTTCCTTGGAGCACAAGGAAGATGCATGGAAGGATTGGATCCCATTTGCCAGCATCACCACAGGTAACGCTGGGAGGAGAGGAAGGCAATGACCTCAGCTCTATTTATGCCCCTAGTACAAATGTCTGGCCAGCTCAGGCCCTCAGTTCTTCATACTTCTGCTGTTAATCATTTGGCAGTTTCAAAGTGCTGTCTGGAAGGTGTTTACTTCTGTGCAACCCTAGAAAAACAGAGCTAGGCAGAATAACCTTCTCACTGAAGACCTTGATTTTTCTACATTTTCTTTTTGTCACAAGAGAAACAAAAATAGACAGCATTTTTCTGCAGAATACAAAGTTCCAGAATCTTTATCTGGAATTAACTATAACATTAAGATTTCCAACAAAAACAAAATATTTTGTTTGGAAATATTCTCATTGCACACTCTCTTCTTCAACACCAGAGAACCATTTCTAAAATGGTGTTTTCAAAGCAAATAGAAAAAAAGTTACATAAAATCTAAGTTTTTCGGTAGAAAAAGATTTTAGCTGAAGTATGAATCTCCACTGATAAAAAAATGCAGTGAGGGACTTTCAACCATTGCAATAAAGGCAATGGAGTGTACATGATTGATAACATGAACAGACTTTAAGTCCAGAGAAGAATTATAATTAAAAAAGGATAATTACACACTCTTACACATACAAATACTTTATTTTTTGTTAATGAACTGCCGGTAGCCAACTACAATCAGAACCAAAGGATTTGGTAGCCTAGTGATCAGATAAGATTTTAAGACTCTTTGGCATGAGCGTATTACATTTGCTGCATGTTTTCAGAGCAGCTATTGGACTGAGGGAAAACTAAATACCACCTCTCCAACTGCAAGCATGGACCTTGCAGCTCCTTGCTGAAGGTGATGTGGCCACATCTTCCACCTGCTGAAATGGCCTAATGGTTACGAGTTGTAATGAGCTGTTCACCTTCTTTGCATAATATCAAGCCAAATCAGTGTTAACATCTGACACGTTTCATTGCTCTGCTCCTGTGGTTTGAGTTAACAGATATAGATGTTAGAGAGATGCACTGGAACCCCAAATTTATTGAAGCCAATGGGAATTTTGCCTTCAAAGCTAGGGTCCCTAACAATAAATTTTAAGGATTTATGAGCAAAACCATTAATAACTTTCAAGGGAAACAATGTTCTTTGAAATCTTCATCTTTTCTCAGAATAAGCGTTGTTAAAATCTGATAACCCTTGATACAAAGGATGGTAGGTACAAACTTCAGCACACAGGTAGCAAAAAGGAAAAGTTTTTGGTTGTGTGCTGTGTGTGCCAGTGTGTTCCTGTGTTCCTGTACTCCCCTAGCTACTGATATGTAGGGGATTTTTCTTCCTTCAAACTGTGACAATAAAATGATTACCCCTCCACAGTTTAGCATAATGGTTCAGAAATGCTCGTGGCATATTGCAGAGTTAAAGTGGAAATTATTAGGTAGCTCTGCTTTGTTATAATAATGATCACTCCACAAATAAAAGCTCTTCTCCCAAAGGTACTGCAAGGCACAAAATGCTAATTCTGAAGATTATGTGTGCGCTTTTATTAAATATTACTATGCCCTGTCTGTTTGAGGGCTTCAGTGCTCTGATTGTTTTATGAGTGCCATGTTAATGTCAGCCCCATCTTGCTAGCAGCAGGCACACATTTTAGCTTTTGTATGAGAGTTGATCAAAGGCCACGTGCTGAGGGAATTGCTGAGAAAACACGGACAAGCGATAAAAATCTAACAGATTAATTGGTTTAAATTTCATTTCAGGGCGTTGAACTTTGGCTCAGGACACTAGTACCAGTCAGAGCCTAATTACCACATTTCCAATATGCCTCTGAACAATGCTTAGGAGAATAACAACAGTACTAATAATACTAATAACAATAATAATAATAAAAAAACAATAGCAAATACCTCCTCATAGCTTCTTGTATATGCTTTTCAACTAACTCTGTGCACAGGCAACAGTGCTAGGAAATCCCTTTCCCCCACATCACCATCCATCTGCCTCCTGAGCATTTCTATTTGCCTCAAATAGCACCTGAAGACATAAGAAATAGCAGATGCCCTCGGGAGCACCGAACATATGAATTTACAGAATCAATGAGCTACTGATTCAAGTCCCTCACAAACACACGCTAGACATCTCATATTCTTAATTAGGGACCTGCATTTATAAACAGAGATAGCATTTTATCCTCCAACAGAAATGATCTATTCCCCTGATAGAAAACAGAGGCCAGAGGAAAAACAACATATTTACCAGAAAGTTTATGGGTGGCCTTGGCATAAGGGTTAATTGAACTTAGAGGTAAATGTTCACTGAGGTGAATTAGTGAGATGCACAGCTATCAGCAGGGCTCTGGGACTGCTCTTATTTAGCTTCTGAAACATATTTGCTCTATGATTAATATCCAGTTTGTGCTGGTGACTGTAAGAATGACCTCGCCTGCAGTTTTTATCATGAAGTGTGGTTTCATCCTCCATTATTCCATAGATGAGGCTCAGACAACAGTTGCTGCATCACAACAGGAGTTTAAATGATTGGGTACATGCTTTTATTTTTCTTCTCCTTAAGAATATTATGACACACAAGCAGAGTTGCATGAAGGCAGTTAAAACTGGGAGTTCAGAGGAGCAGGGAATTTATGTCTCATCTTAGAGGAAGTACTGAAAATATCAAGAATTTAATTAAATGTTCCTTTTTTTCTTGGGTAAAACCTAATTCTAGGCTGAATATATAAATGAGGGGGCAGATTAACCCACAGTTTATGGGGCTGATCTTGCAACCTGTCAAATGCTTTTGCGAAACTACAGATTTCCAGAATATCGAAACAAATCAGCGTTAAGCACTCAAAACCATGACTTATTGAAGCTGCGATTCAACAAATCACTTAAGTGCTTAAAAGCCCAGCTGAAGAAGTTGCAGAAGGAACTAGATTTTTAAGGATATTTGGGCAGGGCACCATACAAAGTTGCCAAAGGCTATTTAGTGTATATGGAACCGGGGTTTCCCATTCCAAAAATACACTTTGGTTACATGTAGACCACCCTGTGCAGTGCTGAGCTCATTCAACCTGACACAAGAACTGGCAGAAGCAAAACCAACATACTAATGCTGATATGCCAGCTTCAGGAACTGAGCTGCTATATCTACTCAATGTAGAGAGTCAAATGTGGCAGCAACACAATGCTAAATCTACAATTTTTACAACATTTTTATATTATCTGGTGTAGATCTTCCTCAGGTACCTCATAGATATTGATATCACATACAGTTTATGACTCTGAAGAAGACAGTGCCCAGGAATGAGCTGAGCCTAGATTCCTTTCTCACAGAACTCTGGAGCCAAAGGTTTGCAGCACTTACTGGTATGCTCAAGGCCTTTTTGATCACCATTTTAAGTTTGGTAAGGTATGTTTCTCCTTAAAGGGTGAGAAAAACATTATTTCTTCCCTTCTTGAATTACAGATTTACAGAGTTGTTATACAGGGAGGAAGGGTTATTTCATTCATTGTGTGTTCCACATTAAGCACCTTAACAGATTGATTTTTTTTTCAGAACGGAAAATTAACATTTTTCCCAAATTTGCCAGTTTGAGTGAATAAAGCAAATAGTCAAGGGGGTTGAGTTGGGTTTTTTCCTAAAATAATATTCTCATTCCCAAGAAGCAGCAGTTGTTCTCATCCTCTCACCTACTCTGAGCATGCTGAAAGGGTGAATCCAAAAATGTGTCCCCATGCAATGACACCATTCCCAGTCTAGTTTGTGGAAGCATTGCTGGAGCCTTATCCAGCACAAGAAACCGAAAGCAACTGAAGTTTCTGAAACCAGCCTGGATGGGAAAAGTCCACAAGAACAGCTCAAAGGGTTAGTCATAGACACTTCAGGGAAAGGGAATGCGTCAGAGTTTTTACATATTGTACTGGAGCATTAAATCTTCACCCTTAAGCTAAACAACGCGTTTGCTGTTTATCTTAGTAAAGTGATGAGCTTCCTGCTTTCCTTTTTCATATCACAGCCTGCACTCTCTCCTATTCTCTCCTGACAATACACAGCTGCTGTGCAGGAAACGGTAACAGAGGTTTCCCTCTCAAGGAGATAACTCACGCAGTTTATGCAACAGAGGCACGAGGATGCAATGCCCCTCTCCCCCTTCCCAGCTCTCTCCTTTACAGCATCTTGATATTTGGGACTTACCATTTGTGAGCTTTAACTATTACACCACCCCTCCAAAATTGGCAACCTCCTCCTGGGTTCTTCATGACATCTGCACTGGGTGAAATCACTGAACCAAAAATATGCATGCCATGCAGTCCCTCCAGCTTGGGGGAAGGGAGGGAAGGTTGCCTTTGTTTCTGTATTCAAGTAGTGAAATTAAAGGTACTGGCTGTGGTTTTCTGCCTAATATTTTGATGCTCAGTTCCCATTAATGGGAATTGAAAATGTAAATTATCTGGGATAATATTCCACTTAGAATCAATACTTAAGCCAGTGTTTCTCTTTTAGCCTTGCTGATGCCTAGCAATGTTATGTTTCCTGGAGTCCTCTGTATTTCTCTTCCCTTAATGATTTCCAAAGCTCTCAGTTGTTGATCACTGTCTGAAAAATGATTGCATGGAAAAAAATGGCAATCCAGAATAATGAGAAATGCGTTATAAAAAAAAAAAATAAACAGTCTGCTGTGTATTTTACTTAAAACATTTCCATAAACCCAATGATTTAATTACCTGTGTATGACTACAAGGAATGCATTTTCATTCATTCTTTTAAATCCTTTCACATCACAGAAGGAGTTGTGGGGTTTTTTGGCTTGTTTGTTTTTTTTAACTTTAGGAGGCACCTCCTGCTTTCCAAAAATTAATAAAACAGTAAGAGTCCTCAGCATCTCACTGCAAGTTGGTAAAAGCTGACCTCCAAAAGAAATCCCTGTCATGTCTGGCAAATAATCAATTACTTGAGAAAAATGCAATGTTGCAAAAACACTTAGAAATTTGGTTTATTTCACTATATTAGGTCAGCCAAAACAAGAATATATATATATGTAACATATATATTATTACTGAAAAATATATTTATACTTTGTACATATATTTTTATTTTTTCAAGAAATCTAACAATTTTACTGCGACTTTTTTTACGTATGTTCTGGTGTTTTACTTCAAGGAAATTTATAGCAGGTTTTCAACTATAATATTTACATTCATTATTTCTGCACCAAAGTCGGAAGATTTTCACATTGAGTCAGCCATAAACTCTTATGGGTGCCTCAGCCAAACATAGCACTCTGCTAAACCAATGCTCAGCACTAAAACTGCTCCACCGCTGATGCAGTCACTGTTATCTCAAAGCAGCTCGGTTGCACATAACATATGCACACATTGGGTCAGGAGGAGAAACAGTACATCTAAGAATATCACAATAAGGTGGTGGTGCTTCCAACTTCCCATATTGGCAGTGCTTCCAGCTCCACAACTGTGAACAAGTTTGCTTGGACCCAACCACCAGACTGGTGACTGTTGCAGCACACCCTCCTCCCTCAGGGACACACAGACGCATTTTGACTGCAAGAAAGATAACTGCTTTACTTCGGGCCCCTAGATTATTGCACCTCAATCTCTTCACTCCTTCCTCCAACCCATGGACACTTGCAAAGGCACAGGAAGAGTGTTCCTGAAACATGGGAAGCCAAAGGCAGTGGCATGCAGGGAACTGGGGTGTGATAAATGCACGGGATTGCACTGGTTTATCTGAACGTGGGTTTTAAAAGTTTTTTTAGTAAAACAGAAAAATCTTTTCTGCCTCCCACATTTCAATTTCAATGGCTTCCTACTGATTTAACTTCCGCTGATGAAGTTACAGAGCCCAGCTATGCCAATACGACTATTTTAAAAACAATAAGCTTGTCCAGAAAGGAGACTGCATCTGTTTAAGTGCACAATTTAAAAATAGTCACACTGATGCAATTTCTGCAGGAGGATGAAGACAACCGTGTGAATGGAAGCCCAAAATGTGTAATATAAATCAACCCTAAAAATTTGTTAAAACAAACTTAGCTGCCTGGCTTGCATACCCCAAAAGCTACTTAGTTTAACTGACTGGTCCTTCAGTACCACTAAGATCCTGAACCAGTAAAGCATTTCATAGGATGGAACCAGTCATTTGCTTAATGTTAACAATGCAGCTTACTGTTTTGCTGAATCCCAACCTGTCAGAAGGGCAGTGGGTGCTCTTTCTGGTCTCATTTTTTATCTTTCATTTTCTTTCTGTGCCTTAAAACTGTAAATTTCTCACTGTAATTTTCTCTAGAGTCAGAGCATAAGACTAGATAAAAGCTTCTAAAGCACAGCATCCCATCCCTGCAAGGTGTAAAAAGCTCAGCACCTGGAGCACAAAATCAGGCAGTCCTCTTGTTCAGATGTACACTGTTACATTATAGCCAAACTGGCCAGGTTTGGTCAATGGTATATATATGTACTGTAATTAAAAAGTACAGTATCTATGTACCTAGTTCAAACTCAATCTAAATTCTCACTCCCCCAAACTAAACATTAGCATCAATTAAACTTTTATGTAATCTTTTATTATCACAAAGAAAAAAAAAAAAAAAAAAAACACAACTCTACTTCTCCCTGGATCAGTTGAAACCTCCACTACATCATACAGCGCAACAATCAGAAGTTCACCTGAGATGGATTCTACAGCAAACAAAGAATTTATTTCATCCTTATAAAAGCAAGAGCCCCAACCAAAATAAATTTTTAGCTGCAGTCTCTTTGTTCAGCAGAATTGAGAAAGTCTGCCCACGACAGAGAGCTCGTAGTAACCATCTTTCAGAAGCAGAACAACCAATGTAGAAACACAAAGCAGTTGTGGCAGGGAAGGGGAGTGACTGTAATCCAGTTTCTTCAAAGGAAATTCAAGTACGCTAAGAGTTCTTATTCCTCATCTGATTTCTCTTAAAAATCACAAGCTGCTCTCTAATGCAATTTTCTGGAGTCTGAGAATCATAAAGTCAAATATGAACAAGTCTAGTGGAAAATCTGTGACGCTAATCTTGGCCTCTGTTGTATTTTTAACAGGCACTGAATTTGTGCGCCGGATTATCCAGATGGCCATACAGGAATCATCCTGATAGGATTAAACCTTTGTGCTGAACTCTGCTCCATCTGTTCTCGGAGGTTTGCCTATTGCTATTGGAATACGAAAGTTCAGCCTGTGTCTAGCACCATGACTAAAAGAGCTGTTCACCACACACACAACACATATGTATATGGGCACACACATACCCTTGAGTACTTGATTAGTAATGTGAGATGAAGTTAGCCTGAAGTTTACCACTATAGGAACATATTGCTTTTATTATTCATTTGAAGAAAAAAGTATGCAATATCTGAATTCAAACAAAAAAGCCTTTTTGTTGTTGTTCTGGGACTTGTTCAATTCATTAAACCATAATACTGCCATAAATTTACAGATGAAGGCATGACTAAACATTGAGCAGCAAGGCTCTTCATCTTTTAAATCTATTAGTGTATGAGTATGTATGACACAACCACACTTTCAAGATACCATGGTTAAATATTTCAGATGAAAACCAGCCAACAACAAAACACATGCGTGCACACAGCGTTGGTAGCTGTTATTTGCAGCTCAATCTAGTCACGGGCCAAGAACAAAAAAGTAATAATCAGTCCTAGTAAAAGAAACGGTTATTCCCATTAATGTTGCTTTCTGCTCTTATTGTCTATTAATGACAGTCTTCTGCATTCATTGTTGCAGCCTGCCAGATGCAGCAAAGATCCATATTCATCATGTGCAAAAACTGTGCTCAGGCTGTCTCCATGACAGGTTACACAGAGCTGCCAACAGAGACACCAAGGTCCAATGGATGGCCTTGGGTTTCCAGGCCCTGGGCCAAGGGAAAGAGTAGGGAATCTGGCTCTTCTGAAACAAACGCATCCCAGTGATCAAAAGGTTTACCTAAACTGCTGTCCTGGACAGAAATACACTACAAAATTATGACTACCTGGGATGAGGAGAATGGATAAGATAAATCAAAAAACCGCTGCTGCTGCTATTATTATAATTATTATTACTATTACTATTATTATTGGTGCTATAGAGGTTTGAGATTCAAGAATGCAACATAATACTCAGCCCATGTTTGTGATGGCAGTGGGACAGCAATGGAGGTGACATATTTTGAATCTCATTTCAAGGCACAGCCCTGATTGAGTTGCAAAGACTGAGACCCCCTTGTCTCTCCTGTGCAGTGTCTTTCAGACTGTTCCTTCCTCTGTTCTTTGTGCTGCTCTGAATGCAGGGTCAAGCACCCCCTCCCAGCCATTTAGGCTTTACTTGCAAAAACACAAGCATAAAAATATATTTATAGTTCATAGTATCTGTCCAGCAATGACACCACATAAAACCAGCACGCTGAAAATCTGAGGAGTGAATACTTTGGACTCAAGCCTACAAAAGCTTAGAGAAGTTGTTCTTTCAATGTGTCTGATAAAGTCATGCTATGGTTTTATTTATTTATTTAGGGCCTTATTCAGACCACCTACCTAAGGCATTGCAGCATGTAAGAAGTCAGATTCCAGCTCTGAGTCAGTCCACCTAAATTAGGATCCTCTTTCTGCTACACAATGAGCGGGGATGGGCAGACACCTCTGGAAGCCTGGAGACCTGGGAGTTCTCTGCTGGCTCCCAAAAGTACCAAGGGGCTGCCGCAAAATGATACCATAGGTAGGAAGTGCCAGAAGTAACCCCATAAAAACTATTTGGCAGCTGATACTGAACAGGCACCTGACTCTGGGCTTTCCAGCAGGCACCTCTGCCCAGGCTCAGGGCCAAATAAGGAGGCAACACAATCCCAGGAAAGGGATAATTTTCCCCAAAGGGCCCCCAATCAGAGTTGCGTTAGCCTTCCGTGCCTCAAAGAGCCAAACTGGTCAGAAACACTTCTTCCCCCTCTTCAGCTCCTCAAAAAGCTCAGGAAGTTGGGCAACACTCTCACCTGAACGCACTGCAGCAAAGTGCTGTGACCTCAAACCCCAACCCACAAACTAAAGCTGCAGCTGGAAAGACGAGCAGCGTTGTGGTCAGGCCTGCAATTTACCTCCAAGTGCTGGCCTTCCCACTCAGTATGGATAAGGTAACACCAAACCTATGTGTTCCATATGCAAGCCCAGGTTTTCAGCTAACAGCAACGCGAGCTGCCTGTTCAGTCTCCAACAGCAGGGGAGATCTAGCACTTCTGCCTGCATTTCACAATCCAAAAGGGACCTCTGTGGGAAACACACTTTGCTTTTTCATGGGATAGACGCAGAACCTCTGAGAGAGTTGCTACAAAACCATAATGATATGGTATTAACCAAACATAATTAATTCTGAATTTCCTTATACTTCCATTGCTAGCAGACACTTTAGCAGTAGTACAGTGAAAAGCGCAAAGGCTTTCGCAGCATTTGGGACCAGAGTTTTGGAAGAACCCAGCTATCCAGTAGTTCAGTAAGCATCTAATGGAATTTTCAAAGTACCTGTAGCCAGAGTTTTAAAAATCCCACTAAATACCTGCGGGCAGCTTTAAGCACCTTGGTGCTTCAATGGTTTGGCCTTAGGACCAAGAAGTGCTGACAAGATTGCTTTGGGTACCTATGCTTTGGGATGACCATTTGACTCACAAAAATGGATCAGAAGTACAAGAACTCCTAAATCTCCACTTCATGAAGGACAGTATCTTGTTAAGCATCTCACGGTGTACCTTAATTTGCAGCTCTGAATATTTGAATTACTCTTGAGAAAGAAATCTGAACTGCTAAATTTCAGACAAGTTTTTCATAAAATCTTGATCTTTTTAATAAATTTCCTAACTCTATTCATTTTGCTCAATGAGGTCATAAACCAGCAGCACTTATATTACAGTCACTTTCACACTAAAGATTTGTTTTGTCACAAAGAGAACTATAAATTCCTGGAATGGAGGTGGGAAGCAGAAAGCACTAATTGTGACACACAAAGCTTTCTGGTTATGCTCAGCAAACAGTTTGGGTTGAGATCTTAAAAAACACTTTATGAAGTTGCACTACTGACCTAATGAAAGCACACTTTTTGCAATGCCACGCACTCCTGAAAATCTTGTATTCTGGATTTGGGCCAAACACAAAGCCTGTCTCCATTCCAGTATTAATTATTAGTGGTTTATTTTTATCCTCTACTACTAACATTAATAATTTTCAGATGGCAACCCAGATTCGAATAACCACTCCAAACATCCCACTCTGGTGCTTCCATTTTCTGCATCAGTTTCTGGGTTTATGCTTTTGACTCATTTCCTCAGACATGGAGGAGCTTTGTCAAATACTCATTTTGTTGGGGAACCCCTTGGCACAATGGATAGTAAGAGAGAGACTTAAATGCTCACACTGGTCTTCTGTCAGTTCAGTGAGAGGATGTGCAGCCTGAGATGAAAAGAATCACGAGTTCATTAGCTGTGAATTTTTCTAACCGGAATATTTTAAATTCCAGTTTGGTGGAAAATTGTCATCCAAACAATTCTTTAATCCCAAGATTGTTAACACTCAGCTGATGTGCAACATTAGACATAAGTTTCACCATAACAGAGACTTTTCATGATCACAAATTGCTTTGGGGTATTTACATACTGAGGTGCCTAACATGAAACTTTTGGAGGTATCCAGATACCTGCAAATTGCTGTGAACACCATTCCTTGGTAATCATGATCTTGTACAACATCTAGATGAGTTCTCAAAAAAATCACTATTTCTTGGCTTTCATTTACAAACCACAATTCGCAAAAACATTTTTCTTCGTACTCTGCCCAAATCAGCAGGGGACTGATGTGAAAAAACGTCTTTTCTCAACATAATGATAATAAAGGTATCCTATAATAAAAAGTTAAAGGAATTTGTCCAGAAATAATACTAGTTATATAAAGATAATAAACTGTTTTGTCATCTGCTGGTGTGTGCATTTTGGAAGGTTAGAAAAATGTCTGGCAAACCTTCACTGTCATATGGTGCAGTATCTCTCAAATACTTCTCTAATCCTAATGTCACTCTTTTCCCCTATGATGTCATTGTCTCAGTGACATGGTGGCCAGCAAGGCAAATTGAAATGTAATGAATGCTCATTGTCTATGAATATTCATTGCCTATTTGAGTGCTACTGAATGTTTTCCTGTACTAGTAGCTGTGAAGTTTCTGCCAAATAGAATAGCAAAGGTTTTTCTACTTGCATAACTGCTCCAGTTCCTCTGAGGTCTGGAGGGAAACCTCAACCCTTCAGAAAGTGATTGGTCTAACTCTTCAAGAGCCAGCTCTCATGGCAGATGGAGAATGTCCATCTGAACTTTTCTCCTTCATCTGTCTCCCATAACAAAACAGGGTGGGTTTTTTTCACTCAAATCTGCATCAAATTTTAATGACAGTTTTCCTCATGTTTTCTTCTTTTTGTAGTTTTGGGAGCACAGTTCTGAAAGCCCCTCTGAGAAATGCACAAAATGTGCTCTATCTTCATCCAGATACATTTTTCCATGAATGCATGACATCCTTTTAACAATAGAGAGTAACAACATATCACAGCTTGACATCATTTAGATATTCTGGGGGAAGGGCTGTTTTATTTGCTATTTCTTTGAAAAACATAAAGGGCAGATGCTTATGGATAGAAACTGCCCTACTTTATCTTTTTAAAACCAAGGTGTCTCCTGCTTCCATTGTAGCATTTTTTCCTTTTTCAATTGGACCTGACACTAGATCACTGGTTAAGTGACAGTGAAGTGGGAATCCTTTCTACTTGTGGTAATTGAAGTACCGAAACTTGACTTTTCAGGAAGTATTTCCATGGACTTTACGTAACAGCCATCCTTTTTATTGAAGACTAGGGTACTTCAAATGGTATCTGTTAACATTCGTGCAACATAGCAGCAGCAGTGTTAGTAGATACAATGTACTAACATTTTAAATAATGAAAAAAGGGTTGCAGACTCAAAGCTCTTAACTCCATTAATTACCTACAGTCAAATGGCAGAACTGAAATTCTGGGATCTCCTTGCCCAAATCAACCATTAAAAATCCACCTCCAAGAAAATAATTTAAATCTTGTTTTCATTTAGTCTCAGACTAGAAATAGATTCTGAAAAACAAAAATTGCTGCAGCCAGATATTCTCAGCTTTTGAGCACCTCTCCCTAATGGTTGATTTATGACCTAGACAAATGGAAACAGAAGATTTTCTGCTAACAAGAGCAGCCCCACCTACCTACCCACCCACCCAGTTCTTGTGAAATTCTCAGTAACATCCAAAAAAGAAGCAGGGTCTGGACCTGCAGACTGCTCCTCTGCTTTGGTAAAGATTAAAAAAAGAGACATCAGCATAATTAGATGGGATATAATTTAGTTAACACAGGTTTGGCTACCTAAATTGGAGCTGTATGACTCTGAACTCTGCTGTGTTTTGGTAACCTGATGGGTCACAATACTTTACTCCTGAAGGGACTGTTTCTACCACACAGCCTGACATCCTGCCTATGGCTCATCAGAGAACCTCACCAAGCAATTCCTGGGTAAGGAATTACTCAAACACTTGACCACTCCCTGACATGCCATACACTTTTTAGGAAGATACCACATCCTGGCTTAACATTTGCAACCTGCAGGGAACCTTCCACAGTTTTGGCAGCTTCAGTGGTCCCCAGAGTTAAAATCTTGTTGAGAACATATTGGAGTCTTTATCTACAAATCCTCTCAAGTGAAGCACCTTAACTTTCTGGCCTCGTTTTGTCTCTTCAGAGGGACAAATGTTTGAAATCCGTCTCAGTAGACATCTTGGACTAATCCAGCCCTAGTGTGCTCACTTATATTAGAAACATACAGAAAGACCACAGGGCAGCGAAAAGGTTAATATTATACACTCAGTGAGGTCAAGCTCCAAGAACACATAACAAACCATTATGTAAAAAATTGCCTGAATTTATGAGTCACTGCATTTATGAAGGAACCGATATGAAAAATACAACTTGGCAAAAATAAAGAAAATTATTTCCAGCTTGAAATTTTGCAATCTTTCAGTATATCAAGGCTCACTTACTGTTATTATTATCCATGTTGTGCAATGTTCTCAAAGTCACATTTTTTCCCTTGTGTATGCATAGAGATGTCCAACAACCCTAGGTATTCTTCCCTCATAGAAAATAAATTAGAAAGCAGACGTAACTCAGAATAACATACAAGATCCCCTCAAGTAGACTGGTAGAATCCTAATACTTTTTTTCAATATTTCCCTTCTAAATAATAAATCAAGCACACCACATTCTATATGGAATAATTCGGTGCAGAGAAAGCTTGTGTGTTTATATTTTTCACATAATCACAAAAACATCCTTAAGTGAAGCGCTAAGATATAACAGGTGCTTCCACCCATAGATGAAACAAGTCAAACATGAAAGTTTCTTTGTTTAAACTTGGCCAGTTTGTGCATGCAGTAATGCCTAACTTTGATTAAGAATTTGAACCTATGCATCTAAAGGTAAGGTGTATCAAGTTTTGAAGATTAACCTTTCTAAACTTGCTAATGGTTTCTGCTTCCATCAGTATTGTACTGAAAATTTCATCAACTAACATGTACACATGCAACACCAAGGGATTCAGGACTGAAATGGCTTAAGTGAAGCTGATAGAGGCATCCCCTTCATGACTCTTCACACTGCCAAAAATGCAGAGGATAATGTTGGGATAAAGCCACTGAACAGTGCAAGAACCAGGACACGAAATCAGATTTCTGAGCCTCTTTCAGGCATCTTCAACTGGTGTGTCCAGCACAAGCAGCTAAATTCAAGATATAAAAGGACTGTTCTCAACAATTCTGTTACAGTCAGACTAGATAACAAAGATACTTAAAGGCAGCCAGTCTTAAAGCTTTAGTTTAATGATTATCTTCTCAAAATAGTCTATAAGGTGGGGAAAAACTCCTCTTTTTATTAACCTAAACAGAAAATATCTTAACAATTAAGACATAGCCTAGCAACCATTTTTGCTTTCAAATCTGAAGATCTAGTGGAAAATCTGTGAATGTGCCTACTGTGGTGACTATGAGCTCTCAAGGTTGGCCAGGACGAGCAGGATTGGCAAGAAAAGCTCTTTAAATGCCCTACTGCAGATGAAAGAATCTATCTTATGTAGCCAGCAGAGGTACAGCAACTACTACTGTTCACTTATTGTCAGAGACTTTGCACCTGCAGACAGTGAATGGTCTGAATCACTCATTAACATCATGAACTAAAACAACATTGTAAAAGCTTGACACAATAGTGTAATCAAATAATCTAGCCACGCACTATAATTTCTAGCATAAAGCAGCCACCAATAATGGCTTTGATCTACAATGACCTATTTTACAAACACGCACACACATAGATTAATGTATATTTTGTATTAAAATAATGGCAGGACTCTGCTTTAGAAATCATGGCTATCTACTTCGATCTGTAAATTCTGATATCATGTCTTACGATTTGTCCCTATTTTTACCCCGCATCTTTTATCTTTTGCTGCTGTTGAGATAACTCAGAACCAAATCACCAGCAAGCCTCACCATCACCTAATTCTTCTGTGTTCTGGAGGAGGAAGAGAAGGAAGGAAAAGAAAAAGAAATAAAACTGTCCCTTTAAAAACCCCAAGCATTTAAGCTGCTTGTCAGTCGTCTTTCTGACAAGGCCACTTGAATGTATTCAGGAATATTTGCATAAATGCTAGCAGTGAGTTCACCATGGCAGCTAGTGCTAATGGTACATAAAGTAATTTAGTCACTTCTCTTAGGCATCCTGTCAGGGTGATAAGCACCCCCTCTTTGCCTTGTTGCATATTAGATCATTAGATAATAAAGTGTTAGAGCATGCAAGCTGACAGGGTCTCAGGGACTATCATTTTTCGAGGGCATTACATTCTGCCAGTAAGGAAAAATAATCGAGAAACTGATGCTGCAATTGGCTTTACATTGTTGTAAAGCATTCAAAGATTTGGGGGAGAAAAGAATTTTGACTTTGCAGCCATAGGAGAGTTTTAACTGGAAACTTTGCAGACATTTGCAGTGGTGGACTTCACGCTGGTAAAACAGAAAAGAGTAGTTGCAAACCCTGTCAGAATTCTCCCCTTTCATAAGCTAGTCACTTAAATTCCATTGGAAAGATTTTGCTTTTAAAATTGACACCCTGGGATGAACTACAAGCTGAAATGTATTTTACTGGTTGGGGCCTATTGGCTCTTTGCCATACATCTTACTATATGTGTACAATTTAAAAAGGTCAACCACATTGGTTTTCTGGTTTACCATAAACATAAAACAAGTGAGAATCCAACTATTTGTGAATGAAAAAGTGTAATTATTGAAAACCACAGATTACTGCGGTTTACCCTATTTATACCACAGAGAGATGCATGAAATAATTGGCCTTTGCCAGCTATTATTTTTGAAAGATAGATATATTTGTCTGAAATATGAGCTTCTTAAGAAGCCCACTGGTTTCAAGGAGGACAGTGTGTAGAAACGAAACCCTGATAGAGGTTCCTAGTTATATTCAGAGAAATGAGCAAAGAAAAGGAACTTTCATTTTACTGTCCGACAAGAAAGATATAAATAGAGATGTGTTGGATGTCCCAAAAATAATCCAGGCTACCTGCTAATGAGATAGTAAAACCCAAATGTGGAGACACCAGGCTCCTGAGTGGCTCCAGAGGTAAAGCTTTCTTTCCAGTTTTTTGGCACCCTAAGTCACTTTTAGGTGTCATATAAACTGCAACTCTGTTTTTAAGAGCAGAATGTCCCAACACAACTTTGTAAGAAAAAAATAAGCTGGATATTGTCTAACTAAACTAGGCAGCCAGCACACCCTCTTGCTACATCCTCTCACCCCTTTCCCCAGTCCTCACATAGCCAGGCATTCATCCCTATTGCAATCAGATATTTGTGTTAAAGAGTTAAACATCTAGGAAAGTACAAGGGAATACATTTGATCAAGGGCATATTATAGTTAGAACCCAGCATTTAAAAACCTATGATCAGAAGTTGCTCACCAGAGCAATAAACCAGAGACAAACTAGCCATTATTGTGTTAGTTTCCCATTTCACCGTTGACAGATACTGTTCAGGTTAATCTGTCCCTCCCCTGAGGGAGGCAGAAAAGCTGGAAAGAGGAAAGGCAAACTGTCTCTGTTACTGACACTTGAAGATACCATCCAAGATAAAAAAAAATCACAAAACTGAAGAAAAATAATAAACTTTGGCACTCAAACTAAAAGTAAAAATTAATTTCAGTGGAGGAAACCGCTACCTGTACCAGTGGGTTTAAGGTTTGTGGTGACTGCCCAAAATCCAATAGTATTAAACCCAGTTGAGACTTTTCCTACCTTTGTTTTCATTCAGTTAAGTGGTTTAGACATCTGATATCAACATTTAAAAGAGCTACTGAATTTCTTTTTAATTCTTCCCTCTCCCCTCCCCCTTGCATTCAAAAGTGCACAGAATTCCTGGAAAGCTGGATTGAAGGATTTAGGTTAAAAGAAAGGCCCCACCAAGCCTCTGGGAACAGTTCAATTCTGCAGTGTGGAGGTTACTATTCAAAAGTAAGGATTTACTAGTGGTTGCTTTATGAGGTTGCTCGAGAGGTGCCCAAGAAAATAGATTAGAAAAATCACCTTTCCCACAAAATGCACACATGGAGATGCTTTGCAGATGTCGACTTTAAATGTTAGCACAGTAACTAGGGTTTGTGCAGATATGTAAGCGTAGCATTATCTCTTTTTTGCTTCTTTTTCCTGACAGAATGCCTCAGGTACTGGGAGTGGGAATAATAACTGTGGTAACATGAGATGTCATTACACCATGCGTGGGAATAAGAACATAAATGGATGAGAAAGTAACTATTGCCTTGACCAAAAGCATACACTGAGAAGACTGCAATGGGGAGAGAGAGGGGGAAATGAATAAATAATTTGGCACCTACTTTAGTAGGAATATAAGTAAAACATAGAACTGCTTTTTTGGAAGACTCCACTTAACTCAAAGATTACAAAGTTGAACAGAGAGAAGTTTCCTTTTGTAATGTTCTGCCTCCTGCTAATTAATAAAGCAGAGCTCATACACTCCTTACAAAAATTCAGCAAAAATTATGACAGTGGCTTATTAAATTAGGTTGTTGGCAGGATGAAAAAAATTCTATAACATGAATTATGGCTGAAAATGGCTTATAGCCTACATAAAAAGTTAGAGCTAAATAAATACAGATGTAAGTTATGTTTATATAATGAGAAACGCTGCTGAGCTAAGAATTTTAGGTTAGTAAGTGTGAACTACAGACCTGATTCTGCAAACACTTATCAATACCCTCAACTTTACTGACACAAGGAGCCTCATTGATCCCAACAGGACCATATGTGTGCATAATCTTAAATGTATGCATAAGTGATTGCAGGTCTGATGCCTGAAAGCTTAAGCAGAATAGAAAGCTATTTCCACAGGAATTCACTGAGTAGTAGAAACCCACAAGTTTGCCCATTTCTCAGTATTAATAATTTCTTTTAACATATCTAGTTAGCATTTGTCTGAGTGGCATTCACTTTCCCAGAGAAAAATGTATCTGGTTTCTTCAAACTCTTTGGAAAAAATCTATTTAATTATTCATCAGATCCTTGGCAAATATTTGTGAAACAAGCCAGCATAAAGGACTGGTGCCTTCTACACTCAACTACCCAATGGAAGCTGAGGGTACACATCTCTTAGAGGAAGCAAGCTCCTATTGAATTTAGGGTTACAAACAGCTTTGAAGACAAAGAGCTATTCTACCAAGCTGGAACAGGGAGAGGAAAGTGAAATGCCCTCTGGTTTTGTTTTGGTTTTCAGTAGTAGTCATCAGCTTTGAGGACAAAGAGTAAAACAAAACGTTAATCAAATCCAGATTTTTTGAAGTATACTTGCACTCAACAACTCCCATTTTAAGCACCTACAGTCACCAGCAGATGTTCTCTTCCAGGGCCAGCTGATCTATGGAAAAGATTACTGTCCCCCAAGTTGCTTCCAACCATACGCCTCCATCTCACCCTTGCTGGGGCTTACTGTATGTTCAGAAAAGCCAGGCAAATTGCCTTGCACTATTTCTCCTTCAATCATTTCAGTAAAATAAGCTAGATTGGCAAACAGCTATTATTTAAAGGGCTTAACTCAACTGAACTTCTTTGGACTGAGGGAGACTAGGGAGCAATCAGACAACCATCTTAGCTGGCATTTCCATGGTGCAGAACAGCCTGCAGCAGGGAGGGCAGACAAGCTGCTGTGGTACATAGGGAACAGCAACTTTCTCAGTTGGCACAGCTGAAGCCAGGAAAGAACATTCATCCATGGCTTCAGTAAGCAGACGGATTTCCAAAAGGGCTCTGCTTTCATTTAGGACAATTCAGAGGAACAGCTGGATCTCCTAGAGAGCTGAGCACCCTACAGATAAAAGAAATCCCATCCAAAATTTAGGTGCTAAGCACTTCAGAAAATCCACAGTATGCTTGATTTCACAATCAAAATTCCAGGCAATCGGGGAAAGATCAGGTTCCAACTTTAAGTGCTGAATAGATGCAACCAAAAAAAAAAAAGAGAAAAAAAAAAAAGAAATCGCCACCACTTCAGTGACCCAGACTCTGCCCCATGTTTGCCTCCTGGTTTGTTACTGCACTACATTTAGTGCTGACCTACTTGAAAAATTCCCCCTTTAGTCTGAAGGAAAGTCTCTTTGAAATATCCAGTCCCAAAGGTATAAACTGTTACAGGCCAATTTGAAACTGGTAGCCAGAGACACAAATCAAATAAACCCACATTTAAAGTAGCAATGCCAACCAATGAAAATGATATGCCTACCATGTTCCAGATAAGAAGGCGTACCTTCCGAGGGATCAAGTCTTCGAGCTCTCCGCCCGTGCTTGGAATTGTTGTGTACAAACATATTGTCCGACACTGCCAACACATGGCCATCAACATTGACTGTTGTAGACACCACAACCTGTAACCACAAGAGCAAAATGGAGGAAAATTTGGATACATATGTATGTTTTTTAAGAAACACAGAGTGTAATGAACTCAAATAAATAACAGCTGGGAGCCGTAGAAAATTGCATAGCTATTTCGCATAATAACTGGTGCTTATGCTGTACAAATCTAACAAGAGATGCTATTGATGAGTGGGTCTTTGGCATCGAAAGCTTTTGATGCAGTTTTAAGTCAAATTGCAGAGTTTGTAGCTGCATGGCAGACGGCACACTGTTAACCATCATTTTAACAAGAGGATCTTTATTAAGTATTTTTTTCCTATATACAAGGGCAGCTGTGTTTCACCCTAAATTATCCTTGAGTTTCCATGCTGAAGTAGATAGAGCTGTTGACATTGCAAATGAGAATCTATACAGAATAAAAGAAAACAAAAGGGTATTTTGTGAAGTTGTGATGAGAGCTGTTGCATGCCTCCCCCCTTCCCTGCTCAACTGCTCTTTCCTCAATATAGTCACTACAGGTTGCTGGACTTGCCCAAATTTCTCCCAAGCTCTGTCTAAGTGAGTACATATAGGTATGTTTGTGTACACACACACACTTGACAGTAGGGTCTTGATCTGGAGAACACAACCCTATTCATCCAGTGTTAGAATTATTTGTATTTCTCAACTTATCTCAGTGTCAACACCTGGGATTTCGTTTGAGGCAAGGGGAGGGAGACAGAGAAGCACTGCCCTGGAGGCAGGATCTGACACTTCTGCTCCCTAGAGCAGCCCCAGGTGGGAGAGGAGCCACTCAGTGAGGGCAAACAGGAAACTGTTGAGTCCAGAGTAAAAGCCCCAACTGCTCAGAGGTGTCCAGAGGAACCCCTCAACCTTGAGGCTCAGCAGGCACCATCTTATAGGAAATCCCCAATCAGGTTGAGCACACCAGAGCTATGAACTGTCATACAAGAAAGAGGGAGATGCATGGGGCAAGACCCTGGCAGAGCTGCAAGCTCATCACTCTGAGTCTCCTCCCACCCTACTCAAACCAAGCAGCCTCATAGACTCCCTGGTTTTCATGCAGTAACCGTAATCCATAGTCTTTTCCCAACAAAGTATACTACTTCCAGGGTTTGACCCCAGCCAAAGATTCGGCCTTCAGCTGGCTGCTGGTTTGCCAGGAGCACACATTGCCTTCAAGAACTTTGACTAAAACAATAAGAAGAAATGACCTACACTTCTCCTTACATTAAACAGGGAAAGGGATTAAAAACTGAAACCCACAGAGATATGTTTATTCATGCGACCTCTTACAACCAAATATAATAATTGTCTGTTAATTGCAGTTTCAGCTCCCACCTCATGCTTCGACATGTGAAACAGCAATCAGCAGCTCCTGTTTAATCCACCTATTATGTTGACTAATTAACTTTGCTCGACAGTTTATTTCTTCCTCCATTATCAGCCCCTGTCAGCCGCAAGCACACTGCCGCAAAGGGGGACCTCAGCCCTTTTGATTGATCACCGATAGATTGACATGCAGATTAATTTAATTAGAATCACCTCACTTGAGAAATGAAAGACAATGGCAAGGGGGCTAATAGATCTGCTCTTATAATGAGGCAAGCCTCCAGAGCCACGGCAGAGGATTTCTGATTTATTTTGCTGAATTCCCCAGTCGCTCTGAAAGGCTCTCGCTTTAATTGTTCTTGGTTTTGAGAGGCTTTAGCCTCTGAAGAGGTGAAATGCTTAACAAGGATTGGCAAACATTGCTTCAACTCTCTCAGGAAGCTGCGCCTCTCAAAGTTGGTCAAATGGGGACACTTAAAGGATCGCTTACAACAATTCAATTTCATCGCTTGAATTGGATCTAAAAAAAAAAAAGAAAGTTGAAGATTTTCAGATTTTCCACCTATTATCAACCACCAATTAAAATGCTCAAAAACTTGAAGTAAGCAAAGCCACTAAACTGCCCATAGCTAATTCCAAAGTCTTTCTCTTTGAAAAGAGGAATATGAAAGAGAATAGTTTACATCTAAAGGATCCTAAAATCGTCTCTCAGAATGGCATTCCAGACAATAGATTTTTGTGCATTTTTTAAATGAAAGATATTAAAATACAGAATAAATGATTCAAGAGCTCTTACAGATGGAAATTTGGGAAAGAGAAAGCACCAAACACTGTAGGTAAGTTTTTCTGAAATCAAACTAAGGGGAAAAAAAAAAAAAACAAGCCCTATATAAAAATTCCAAAAGGGATTTCAAAAGTAATTTATCCATTGCATTCCTGAGGGATAGAATAAAGTTTATGATATTTTCAATAAAATATGATCTTATAGTAAGTGGCTCAGGGTTTGCAATCTTATTTGTGCACTTGCAACCATTGTAAATTCGTTGCAACTGGGATTTTGAGCCAAATCCCTAGCTGGCATTGCCTGTCACAGCTCCATGATTTATGTCAGCTCCTTATCTTCTTCTGTGGGTCTGCTGAGATGCATGTGAAAATTAACACTATTACAATTAATAACAACGGCTACAACATATTTCCTCCAGTCCTAAAACCATATAGGTACACACAGATTTACCACTAAAGCAAATCAATCCTGTGATGAAACCCAAACCTTTGAATGTCTCTAGAAACAGCAATCCAGAAAAAATAACAGGTCTAGATTAATATTAGTAAGATAGGTCTCAAATCCGTGAAAATTACATACATAAGTAGCTGTCACTATACATACAACTTTCTACAGAAGACCTCAAGAAAACAATCCTTGTGAGGTCAGTTTTATGTAAGTAAATCTACATTTAATTTCCCCCCACTCAGGTCTCCGCAACTGTTGATGGAACATATTTTGCATCACTTAACAGTGTCTTCCTACCTACCTCCTGAGAGTTTGATTTACTGCTAAGAGACCACATTGGTGTGGTTCTTCAGTGTCGTTAGCAGAAGAAACTATAAAAGGAATCTCTAAGAGAAACTGTTTCCAGTCTCAGGAAATGCAGAAAAAAAAGCAGTTACTCTTATGTATCTGTCTGAAAAAAAATCATTATTCACAGTGCACCTGTAAGAAGCAGCACATACTTACTGCTCAATTCTTTAACTGCAAAACCTCATTAATACAGGAATACTAAACATACAGTGCACTAATGAAATATTAATGCCCCTAACTATTAACAGAGAAAAAATATACTTTGAATATTGTGTGCCACAGTTACATACTTGGATTATTACAGAGGACTTACATGCTTACAAGTTCTGTTCATATTTTTTAATCTAAAAAAATATTCCACTCTCCTCATTTTGATTTAGAAATGACTGGGATATGTTCAAGTTGAAGCACATGCTAAAAGTAATTTGTGGAGAAATCATAAAATTAGGGGGAGGGGAGAGCCAAAGTATATGTGGAATGGGCACTGAGGCATCCTAAAACATAGACCATAGCAAGAGGGAAAGGCACACTACACTTTAATAAATGATTAATGAGGTGCTGACACATTAATGTAAGCACAGGGACAACCAGGCCTGCCAAATCTCAAACCTTTCCCAATTTTGTCAACAAAACACAGTTTTAATTTGGGACAGGCAAACATGGAATATGATTTTGAGCTTTAGCTTTAGCCCTTCACAGATTCTGATTTAAATCCTGTATCAACACTGGGGGAGACAGAGGTATGAAAGAAACACATTGGTTTACAATTTTCTTCAATGAAATTGGCACTATCAACATCACTAACTTATCATAGCTCTGTGAATTATTCTGCTTGCATTAAATAGTTCAATTTGTGAATATTTTGGAGCTTAGTTTGAAAAAGAAATATTCAGAGACCAGGAGCCTGGAGATCAAACTATTTATCCACGTTTAGCACTCGGCCTGTTTATTTGTTATAGTACCTCACCTAATATATCAAAATTAAGCATTGCATGACTCCTCATTTTTAACCATAGCCCATTAAGCTTTGCTAACTGATTAAGACACAGCATGTTCCTTGGGTTTTCAATTTTCTCTGATGCATGGTGGCGGATCTGATATTTTTGCTATGTCCCCAACATCCAGTGGAAAAGGCAGAGAAAACCTGATTAAGATGATTTTCAGGTCTGAAGTGAGTGATAGCATTAAACCTGTAACTTCAGCGTTTGCTGCTCTTCTGAAAGCTATACAGAAATGGCTTCTTTATTTTTCTTTACCACTCGGTGACCTCTTCCTACAGTGTGTGGACTTCTTTATTCTAGTAACTAAAAATCACAAATCACTCTTGGTTTAACAAGACACTTAAAAAGGTGTCTAACTTAAAGCACATAAGTACAATATATGCAGTAATTTTGCTCACGTGCTCAAGGACAGGCTGGGCACTTAATTACCTCAGCTCTCACTGCTATTTTTCAGCCTTTTTTTTTTTTTTTTTTTTTTTTTGCCTTTCCCTTCTCTGGGGATGGAGCCTTGAATGTCCAAATTCCATTATCTGGGATTCATGAAGCATCATCTCTGTCTCGTATGCAAATTTGCAATAAGACACAAGTGGCTTCAATTCAAACATGAGTGGCAGCATCCCATGGAGGCAAACTAGCAGCCTAGGCTGAGAAAGAGGTTGTAGTAACAGAATCAAACAGCATGGCAATTTCTAAGTGACTTTCAAGGTTTTCATAATAAACGAATGTTTGGGGTTTTATGCAGTGACTTAGTCTGAAAAGTTTCCTCTAAATTAAAACTTGACATGCGTCAGTTTGCAAGCAGCTGTGCTAAAACAAGAACAACAAGATAACTGGGTCACCTGGGTTTCATTAATTACAATAACATACAAAACTGTTTAGGTTATCTGAATGAGGGTTTAGTGCTGAAAAATAAAATCTGGGCAGAGTTCACCCATGATGCCATCTACTTATTATTATTATTACTACCAGTAATAGGGGCACTACACCCTATCCCACCAAGACTGATGACTTATGTGATGAAGAATGCAAAACTAGACTGAGCATTTACTCCAATGGGGTTTCTGGAATAAAAATGCAAGATTGGACAATGGTGACAGTATGTGCTACCACCAAACATTTTGTGCAATTGGGCTGATGAAACAGAGATTAAATTATTTTCTCAAGGACTAGCAGGAATTCTGCAACACAGCTGAATACTCAACTGTCTTGAGGCCCTGCACAGTACTTGACTTCTCTCTGGCTGTTTCCTTCTGCTAATAGAGACACAACTAACGCAGACAGGGTCTTGCACACACTTCTGCTGGCACTCAACACCACTCCTCTTGTCACATCCCTGGACATCTCAGACATGCAGAGAAATGCATTTCCTTCCAGGCTCACAACTGCTTTGTACATTAGGATTATCATACTACTACATATGCATGTGAAGCTCAGGATAAAACTACCTAATTCTGAATGAAGTTTCTCACACAGGTTGTCTGAATCAACACACACTCTGCCTCTTCCCTGGGCTTTCTTAACCTAATACCATATGATAACCAGACAATTCCCTGCTGCAGGAAAAAAAAAAAGTAAAAACTACTAAGAGATGAAATTTTCTGCAGGGCTGATCCTTAGATAGTCCTGGAAATAACTTACTCTCGTGGTTTTCAACCAGAATGGTCACATAGCTATTAGAGACCTTCTAAGTCACTGGCAATACTTCAAACCTAGCTGATAGCAAACCCTCCCCTGACTTCACAAGGGCCCAAATTTCACTTGGTTCCTATACAACATTGCCTCAAACATCTAGGTGCATCATAACTACTATATGTATGTTTGGTCCTTTTCACCCTAAGAAATGATAAATGAAGCCTGGATTCAGTAGGGTCTGACTGTTTTATTTTAAGAAGTCTATTGTTAAAAGAGCATCAAGCTCAAAATTGAAGAAAAAAAAAAGGAAAACAAAAGAAACAAAAGCAGTCACTGTAAAACAATAAGTCTGGGCACTTAACAGAGCGCTGCAAGCTTCAGTACCACCCTGTATTATAGTATGAGTGGTTTGCTTGGCTGAAAGTGATTAATTTCTTGAAAATGCTAAGGTCACACTAATTGACATGACCTGTGTAATTAAGCAGTCTCTGTTTACACGTCGAAAGCACAACTGCTGTGAAGCTGGGTTTCTATGACAGAATGTCTTTACAAGTCAAGAGATCAACAACCTTTCCTATGTCCTACCTACTCACTGACACAGGCTCCTGATTGCTGTTCTGAGAGAACATGCAAAGGCATTACCATATGAAAATCAGCCTCAAGCCTGGACGAGCACAAACCAGCAGAGTGTACATGTTGTGAAGCAAGCTCTGACAGGCCCCAGGGGTGACTGTTTGGCCTAAAACCCTGTGCTGGTGAGAGTCCTTTTTCCACTTTCTCTTTCAGTGATAATGCCCTCCTGAACCACAGGAGAAACGTGACGAAGAGAGGAGTGTGGCGTTAGAAGCCAAGGGCTCTGCCATGCTAATGCTTGCTCTTATACTGGTTAATTTAATCCCTGTGGCCACATCTCCTCACTTCTTCACTTCTGTGTTCAAAGGGGCAAATAACACCCTTCTGCCTTCCAGCACTGCTGCTATTAAAAGTCCAACAAAGGACATATGTTCAACATATAAATAATGTTGCATTTGCATAACACTTAGCACTTTTATTTAAGTGCAGTAATGCTGAAAAGAAAATAAGGTCCTGAGCTATTGCAGAAAGCAGCTGTCTTTTGGAGTTGTCTTCCTCCAAAGAACCTCTCAGTTCTTTCTCAGAACCCCGAGGCAAATCCCTTCTAACAGTCTCTATCATGTTTTCTCCCTGGGCCACATAGACTCCTCTCATCAAAACAGAAGGTCCTTTGGTTCTCTACTCCACAGTTTTATTCAGCACATACTCAGGTAAAGCATTATTGGCACAGTCAAAGGACTATATTGGTCCATAAGACCAAGGTCAGAGCAACTATTTCTCAACATTGCCACCACACCAGTCTGCTGCCAGCACTGGGGAAGGTAGGTGTGGACCATCTTCCAAGGGACAGCATTGTACTTGATCCCAAATGTAGTCACGGACATAGATGCAGCATAACAAAACGTCCTTGGTGATCTGCAATGTGTTCCCAAGTCCCACTACCATACGTTGCAACAGTGGGGAAATATCAACCAAAAAGCATCCCAAGAAAGATATACTTAATGGTAGGTTTTTCCAAGTGCTGACTGCAGGGATGGACCTTCAGCTCATGGATGAGCTTTTATGAGGCTTTAATGCTGCTGAAGAATAACTGCTGAAGAGTAGCCTCAAGCCTGATTTTGTTCATAGAATCACAGAATCATAGAATAGTTAGGGTTGGAAAGGATCATCCAGTTCCAACCCCCCTGCAATGGGCAGGGACACCTCACACTAAACCATGCCACCCAAGGCTCTGTCTAATCCAGCCTTGAACACTGCCAGGGATGGAGCATTCACAACTTCCCTGGGAAACCCATTCCAGTGCCTCACCACCCTTACAGT
>JASSUY010032273.1:0-29784 GCA_032466535.1 Forpus xanthops
ACCTCCCTCATTCTGCTGGTCACACTCCTTTTGATGCAGCCCAGGATATGGTTGGCTTTCTGGGCTGCAAGTGCACATTGCGGGCTCATTTTCATTTTCTCATCAACCAACACAGTTCTTTCCAGCCCTATATATTCTATGATTCTATGATCCAATGAAAGATGTTTGAACAAGCTGACCCAAAAGAGGAGCTGTAAAAGGGAGTGGGCAGGAAAGTATCTTCTTTCTATTTAAAAATACGCTCATTGCACTAACATATATAGTGTTTGTTTATGCTAACACAAGTAAGATTACATCCATAAATCAAACACAAGAATAAAATGAGTAATTAATATTCTCTCTTTTGTACCTATTTTGTGCTTGCTTTATAATTTGTAGCAGATGGAAGCCAAATGTTTTCAAAGAATCAAAACCAATTTTATAAGAAGATGGTTCATCTTCTCTAAATAACTTCTCCTTAGACTGCCAGTTATACTCATGATTTTAATCTGTAAAAACATTACTGTTGGAATATGATAATATTTTGAGTAGTTCCAAATGAATCTATATTCTTGAACCTCCCTTCATATACTATGTCTCAAAATTTTTCCTTTTAATACCACTGTCTCATTATTTTACTTGTCTTTGGAAAAATCTAGAAACCTTTGTGCCACAGCAATATTCTCACTCTTTGGTAACAAGCTGTTAGGACCTATTTGTGGTACATTTTCCTGATTTAGATCAAAATCTGTTTTTTAAATTTGTTTTACTGCAATGGCATATATAGTGCGTTATGAGTAATTCTAACACAAACCAGTAAAGATGCCTGCCTTTTTTCTTAGTTAAGACTTAAAGAATTTCTAAGTCAATATTTAAAGTAATGAAGGTGAAGATGTGAAAATAAAAGAAGCAGAGCTGAATAAAGTAAACCAGCCAAGGATGTTGACAAAATAGGCTTTCTCTTAAGTGACAATTCCAACTACACATTTAGGAATAAAATTAAACAGATAATAATGGTGGGACAGAAGCCTATGGCAAAAAGGAAACTATAGTGCATGTCCATAACACCTAAATAAGACTGAGAATAAAAGCTCTTATTCTCATAAGGTTTTGCATAATTGCTTGTCAGAAGTACAAAAAGTGTGCAAAGCTCGGAAGTAGCTTAGGTTGTGTTAGAAGGCACATCATCTGCATTTTGAACTTCACATTTTGTGATGCCAAAAGTTAAATGCATAATGTAAAATTTGCAGAGCTAAACTTTATGACAATTATAATTGGAGATATTTCTCTCCAGGGAGTGAGGTTCTAATAGTTAAGGAGTCAGGAAGTGAGCTCTTAATGGTTAAGGAGTGATTTGATGTTAAAATAAAAATCTCCCTATGCATTGATTAATTAAATAAAAGGACTCTACTATTGCATAGTAGTAAGGCACATGATTTATACTTTCTATGGGCTACAGTATGTATTTATTAACAACTGTTTACTGGAAGTTAAGAATGCAGCAGGACATACTCTCATCTGAAAATTGCAGCTATGACAAAGAACACCTGAGTGAGTATATGTATAATCCTTTTCATTTTCGTATTGCCTACACAGCAGCAGTCCCATGTTCTGTAGTACTTCCATTTCCATTTCTGGTAGCTACCAAAAGTAATACTTACCTCCCTTTCATTAATAAATGTAACTCAGGCCAACAGCAGCACATACAGAGAAGGTCCTTCTCTCCAGAGGCATGTCAGAGAGTGCCCTAGAGTTCTGAGGACAAATGAAATGGGTGTTATCTTCCACCTCCTCAGTGTCTCCAGACCTTTGGGGAGTGATATATCACATCTGGTCCTAAATTTCTGCAGAGGCTGAGTCTGTCTTCAGTTGGCAGGCACTTAGGTGATGTTTGGTGGTAGGCAAAGCTTCCTGGGGCCCTGTTCTTGCACTGAGACCAACTGGGGCTTGCAACTACGGTAATAAACTTCTTACCTTCCAGAAGAGAGCAACCACATTCAAACCACCTGCTGGAAGTGGTGCCAGGGCTGTACTAATTCTTGAACTATGCTTGGCCAAGTCGTGTTTGGCAAAGACCAAAGCTGTGCCTGGAACTATTCTAGTAGTGTGATTTTACAGTGTATCTGATGGACTTCCTCTGCCCAGGAACTTTCTCTGATACTATTTAATTTATTAGTATATAAATTGAAAGACTGACTCAGTAACGGAGTCCCAAGAATCACTTGCACTGCTGAAGCCAGTAGCAGCTTTCAGAACAGCTTAGTAGGTCTGGGGTGAACCCTCCTGTCAGAACTGCATGCAGTGTAGCAAAGCGCCATGACATAATCTGACATTGCTTCAGCCCTAGGATGCAGCCAAGGTTTAAGTTGCCTAGTGCTCTGCTAGAGGGTGTGTACTGGCAGAACCAAACCCAACAAGTTGTGGTCCTGTATTCTGCATGGCAAAGAGCAGTGCTTCCTTCTCAAGTTCCCTCGGGCTCTCTCTTCTCCAGCCCAGCCCAGCCCTTCCTTGGCTTCTCTCTGCTTCTCTCCTGCCTTCTGATGAAGTAGACATAGGCCAAGGAGTGTAATTTTCTGTGCCTTGGCTTCAGGCATATTTAGGAGAAAACTTCTACTGGCTTTAAGATTCCCTTTCATAATGACATTGAGGTTCCTGTGACAGGTATCGCCTCTGCTGGGAGACGTTCTGGTAGCCACCAAAATTTTGTCCATACTAGTCTGGGCTTAGAAGTGGATGACAGTCTCCCTTGAGGTGTGGAGGTGCTTAACACTAAGTGAGGTGACATTTGCCGTTATCTGTGAGGAGCAGGGTGGCAGCACACACTTCCAGAGCTCATCCTATTCAAATGAGTTCTGAGGTATTTTCTCAGGATACAGCTGCAGTACACTTTGGCTTTTGGGGTCAATACTTTTATCAGTGTATTTAAGTAGAATACTGTCAGATTTAGAATTAGATGTATTGAGCTGTTTCTCCTCAGGTACCAATGGTGTTTTGACTAGTGCTGAACCACCATTGGTAGCAAGTCAGAGTGGCTTCCTCATGACCTTTGGTCTGAGGACATTGCTAGAGTTTTTAGGTTCTGGATGTAATAGGTGTTTTTTAGAGCTTTTTAGAAAGGGTCTTTCTCAGAGCTTGTCAGGCCTGGTAGAACAACCAGCTTCTGACATCTGTAAGGACAGACTCAAAACAAAAACAGCCTGGGAAATTAATTGGTACAGAGAACACTTTCCAAACTCCGTGAAACTCCTCTGAAATTCACTCCTGGCAAAACTCCTCCTTTTAAAAGTCTAAAACTCCTAGCACCAGTCCCTCTCCTTATTTTGGTTGATGCAGTGTGACACAAGGCAAGCAGTTTAAAGGCTGATGCAGTTCATCCAATGTTCATAAACTGATGCTGAAAAAGAAGACCCAAGTGTTTTTATTCGGAAATCATGTTCCTAGCTGACTCGTCAAAGTTATTTTCATTATATTAGGTTAGAGAAATATGGTGAAGGCATAGTGATAAAAACTGTTTCTCCTAGGCAGTCTACCTGTGATACTTGTTTGTTGTCTTTGTAAGTTCATTCCATTAAAGGCATATATTTTTGCTATGTAGATGATGCAATGCTAGAAGCCACTTTCCACACAGTTTATTCTGAGATTGTATGCCATAACATTGCTTATACAGATATGAATATTATTTGAGCTTACAGTAGCAGAGAGATAGCTATCTCAACAGGATAGTAAAACAGCTGATTACTTCCTGAAGCACCTGTTTAAATCAGGAATCCTCTCAATAAACTGCCTTTTAAAAATCCTTTTAATATTAGAGCATACAACAGTTAATCACCTTCAACAACTGTAGGTACGGTGGTAAAAGGAAGAAAACGTCCTTCCTCTTTCCACTGTTACTTCATCCTTGTTTGAGTTTAAAGTGCAGCTTTGGTTTAGTAATTTTAAATGCCTTCATTTAGTATTAAATTCAAAGAGGTTTTTTTCAAAACCAAGAAGAAAACAAGGATGCAGAAAGCCTCCTCTCAGTCTAGACTGCAATTTTTTGTGTATGGAGAAAAAAATGTTGGATGTCATTCCTTAATAATGTTGAACAATGTTTTATCCATCAGTTATCCAAATACAAGCAAAGGGCAACTCCATATTTCAATAACCTGACTGGTCCTGTTGTTGTATGGCCAGCTCTACTTGGTTGCAGACAGACATGAGATATAAAAGTATAAGACATCACAAAAAGAGGTGCTGCGAGCTCTGGAATCTGTTTTTGCAGTCTGTGCTCATATTTGCTACTGCACTTGATCTTGTCCTCACTAGAAAAGTTCTAAAAGTTTACATCAATTAATTGTATTTGATCTATGTAAACTAGAAGAAAATCCCTGAGGCTAACACTGAATCCAGTTCAAACTTGTTTAGATTAACTTCTCTTAATTAGCAACCCAAGTGAAAACAAAGCAAGGGTAAAATCACTTCCTGTGCACCACTGATGGATGTGTCTTCAGTGAAGAGTTAACATGAATTATCCCTGCTTGAATTACTCTGTTTGTATTAGCTGTGTTTGCATGAAAGCAACCACACTGTGAAATAACACTTGAGTTTGTTTTGTCCATGCTATGCTTGTATGTCATACTAAGAGCTGTGGATGGGCATCCTATGGATTTCTTTACTGGTGCAAGCTGCAAAACAAAACAAAATGAAGCAATGCAAAACAAAACAAATAAAACACCCTCATTAATTGCTTGTAAGAAAAGGCTGATCTCTTTAGATGAGCAGAAGGCATTGAAGGACTGTATATCCTCAAAGTTTTCCCACCGAGCAAACATATGTCCCTGCTTCAGGGAGATCAGTTGTTAGGCTGCATCTATTAGTAGGCTAGCCAATTAACACTCCAGACTTCACCATGCCAAAGTTAAGATCCTGTGTACAAGTTAAACTTGGGCAACATTTAAGCTGAAGTTAGCTTTGCAGAGATGCTCCTGCATTTGGGATTTGCACTCCTGCACAATAAGATACAGATCTTCTAGTATAGCAAGTCTCCTTGTATCGCTCAGATCTGCTTAGTGGCACTAATACGTCAGATGTGGGGATGACTTTGCCTGGGTGCACTGTGTCAACACATGCTTTTAAGGTTGAATGTCTGCTCAGAGTGGCAGTCTAAACTTTGTTCTATGGTATACCCTGTTCTATCTATCATCTACATAAGTATAAAACTTAGTAATTACGTTAAAGATGTATCTTCCCTGTTCCAAAATTAGAAAAAAGGAAAGAAGGTAACAGTTTGAAGGACAGGTTAGTAAGCATGGCAGTTCACTGTTGAAGGATATTGAAAATACTAGCCAGCTTTTCAAAATATGAATCTATATTTGAGAATCCGAATACATATTTGCTCACTTAAATGAATGGCCGGAGTTTTGGAGGTGCTGAGTTGATGAAAACTCTGTATGTTTTTCATTCACAAAAATCTGGCCAATTCCTTTCATGTCTCTTTGTGGAACATAGTCACCTGAGCTTTTTTGGCTTTAAGGTTTAGCTTGACTGAAAACAAACTGGCTTCAAAACTGTAGGGGAGGTTAGCAGCTGCTGCTCAAACCTATGTATCCAAGAAAGTAAATCTTAAAATGTCAAATGAATTTCTTCTCATGAAGTCAACCAGCAATAAATAGGAACAGAGACATACCTGGAAGGGTAAAACCAGACCTCAGCCTTCTGCTTCTTGCTCAGATGATGTTTCAGAGCAATCTTGCCCTGGGCCAGGGGCTCAGGTGGACTGCTGTACAGGAACCTGAAGCTTGTCACACGTTTATAACAACACCTGTGATTTAGATATTACTCTCTTCATTTCTCAGTGGAGGAGCTGAGAGCTGGCACAGTGATAACCTGTATATCATCCCTCTTCAAAATAAATGAATAATCCTGCAGGAAACAAGAGCTGCCCAGGCTGTGGCAGACTGGTAGAGAACTGCTGTAAGACTGAGAGGCTTTGTGCTTCTGCACATAAAGTGAAGTTCAAGGTAAAAAGATAGAAGTAGTTAGCAAGCTTTCCAGTTGATTTGGTACCGCTGAAACTCAAAAGCTGAGAGCAGAATTAGCGAACCTTTTAGATTTAAGTATTTGAAATTTTAGCATAAAATTATCTTTCAGTAATGAAAAAAATAGAAATTAATATTGAAATGATTTTGCATTCAAGAAGTGCAAATCTGTCTTCAAGTTCATTTAGCAAAGTGACATTTAAATTACTATGAAGAATTGTGTGCACTATATGTTATTTGTAATTTCATAAAATGTTGGGGTGAGGTTGTCCTGGGATCAGCATGTGATTAAACTGATTATATACCTTATATACATGGTATGTTTCTTATTCAGTCATAATCAAAATACAGCCTATTTTTATTAATATAATAATTTAGATGTCATAAATGAAATCTCAGTTAAACATTTTTTAATTTCTATTCACAGCCTTTTATTCACTATTAACAAACTCATTCCTCTCACCTAAAATAAAGATTCTACTTTTCCTGTCACCACGATGCCTGACATCTGCTAGGATGACCCCCTGCCCCTAGCAGCAAAGCACTGCTATGCAGAAATGGACAACAGACAGACGCTCTTCTCCTGATTCTAAAGAACCTTTAAAATATGGATGGGTGCAGAAGAGGGCACCAGATACTAACCATCAAAGCAGACATTGTTTTTCTCTTCTTAACACCCATGCTGAGTATTTTTCTTTTCCTCACTCCCAGCCCCCGTGTATGCATATGTGTCTTCATACTCAAAATAAGTCTCATTATTTTATTTTGAATCCAGGAACACATCCAATTTCCTTCAGGCCTGTTGATCTTCCTTTTCTGCTGTGAAAATAAGGGTGTGAGTAGCAGACAAAGAAAGAATGCGCTACCTTAACCCATGCTGGCAGTCTCTCCTAGCTCCCGTCTTTATGTTTTAGCAGTAGAGGTTACAGTCACTAAGCCCAGAAGGCCACATGTCAGCTCCTGCTGCACTTGATGACCCTACCCTGGGTGCTATGCAAAGAGGAATTTAATGTGATATGAAGATTGTATGGTTAAAGTTACCTCCAGAAATTCTAAAATTAAGATTTCCAGTGTGATGTGTTAATGGGACTGTACTGCATAACTGGCGCCTTCTGTATTTTTTTTTTTGCTTTTATAGTTACAGCTCATTATCTGTCACACATGCATTCTGACCCAGTTCTTCAAAGTCAATTGAGGACAAAATAGTTGAGGTTTCAGCACAGCAGTCCAGGGATAATTGAAGAATTACACACTGATGATAAGGTGAAAGGAAAGGGAAGAAAATAGAAATAACAACTTTGCCCCATCATGGGGATCCCTGGTGTCCCTGGACCACAGAATCAGACTCCTTCATCATTGTTCTCTTTTCCTGGCCCTGTATATGTTGATTACACTATTTTATACATTGTGGGTGAATATTTACTTACAGCCTGGTCCATACATGACTTCCATGGAAAAAGGAGTCCCAAATTAGAATCCCTTGAACTTGGGCAAGTTAATTTTCTTTTGGAGTAGTAGAGCACTGAACTATGTGGGAACTGACTGCCTAGCTTGTGATGTATCAAAGCAAAACGCTTGAGCTTGAGCAGAAGAATGCTTTGGTTTGGTGTCTCGGAAACTTCGTGGCTGAAAGCAAAGGCAATGGTAGATGTTGGGCTTACGAAGGCATTTATGCTGTGCTTGTTCAGAGACTCAAGAAACAAGCAGATGTTGGTGTGAAAAAACTGAAAAAGTTATGAATCAGCAAATGAAAAAGTTATTATGGGAATGCAGGTTACTAATATGGAATATTCTGGACATAAAATATGTGTAATGTTTTTTAGTATTATTTTCTATTTGTCTGTCAATCTGTCTGCTTGATAATATATGTCCCCAGAGAGATATGGAAAAATGTATTCTCACTTTTACATACATAGGATAGAAATCTGTGCAATACTCTTTCAACAGATCTGCATGTTGTTATAGGTATGCATAATCATAACTCAAGCTTTGGGAAAGCCTAGGGAACAATATGGGTGCTAGTACTTCAAAGTCAGAGCCTCTCAAAATCTAGAAAAGGTACATAACAGACTCCTCTGTAAATTAATGGTGATGCTCAGAGACAACCGATGCAAAAAACGTAATAAGAAGTAGTTATTATTGTGTGTTAATTCCAGGTACTCCTCTGTCATGTCACTGGGGAATTTCTTAGGGTCTATTCCAGGTTTGAGAAGGGAAGGGATTTTTGGATGATAGTTGTGCAAACATTACAGTCAGATCATGGAATTCTGAGTGCCATTGAAATACACTTCTACTGAAAAAAAAATAAAAAGAGATTCTTTTAAACTGCAGCTTGAATATATACTTTTGCTTCTCCTTTCTGGTTCTCATCTTGGTTCCTATACTGCAACAGACATAAACTGCTTATTTCCATTTTCCTGGATCTTTACTGTCTGTTCCTACTTGACCTACCAGCACCGTCATAATTTTGAGTCATGCATGCATCTAATTGTCACAAAACCACAGTTACTGACCACTTATGACTCTTCCAGATATGAACTTTCACCCTTTTGCTCAAGCCTGGGAGAAACTCACAGCAGAGATCTATAAAGTTACCTCTTTCAAGCATAATGATGCCTGCAACATACATAGCAGCAATCAGACAACTGGCTCCTGACCGCACTGCTGAACAATATCAGCTCCCTCTTACATTGTAGTTCCCTATCCGTGTCTGTGTTCCTACTGATGTCTCTAGTTTCATGCTTAGACTGTTTCTGCTAGCCAAGAGCATCTTTTGTTATTTGCTGGTGCAACACCTCATCTAGCAGTACAATGTAGGTTCCATGTGAGAGCATAAGAAAACACATCAGGGCTGGATGGTCTTAGGCAATAGCTGTACTCCCCCTCTCTGGGAAGACTGTTTGCCAGTTCCTGTACTGGATCTCCAGGCCGCTGTCAGAGGAGGAGGGGGCTGGTTCAGGTGGCCCTTCTGACCCAAACTGCTGCATGAAGAATTCTCCGGAGCAGATGGGAGTGAAGGCTGAGCAGGGTCAGGTCCCACTTTCTATTATAATGGCTCTTTGGTTTGCAAGAAAAGTTAAAGCTGCCCTCCGCCGCTTTTATTTGGAAGCCGCTGCCTGGCGATCTGCCCCATCTGCTTCATCCAGGCAGTGAATCAAGCCTGTTGTACTTAAACCATTGACCCCTACTCTGAGAAATACCAAAGAAGAATAGACTTTGACTAAATCTGTCAGTAGCACCCTCTCCCCTTATTTTTCTCCCTCCCTCCCATTGTTTTGAAGCCAAGTCACTTTTTGTTTGCTGGAGGAAGATTAAACAAAGGAACCCATCAGTGGCGCCGGGGTTTTCTGACGCACGTTTTAGCTGTATCAGTGGAGCAGCCTTCCAGCAGGTATGCCCTTACAGCTGCAGAGCCATTCACTGCTGAGCCGTAAAACTGCTGGCAGGTCTCACCATCTGTGAGGAAGACTGTGAGAACGTCCCCCCTCACTGGATAGTTTTCAAGACAAATGTCACCGCTGACCCCATTAAGATAGCCAATGTTCAAGAAACAGCATCAAGCATTGAAAGGCTGCTCTCTTTTCTGCCCTGCTGGAGTGAATTGTGTAGTTTTGTAGATG
Source organism: Forpus xanthops (assembly GCA_032466535.1). Taxonomy (NCBI): domain Eukaryota; kingdom Metazoa; phylum Chordata; class Aves; order Psittaciformes; family Psittacidae; genus Forpus; species Forpus xanthops. Next base: position 9,617 of record JASSUY010032273.1, read on the forward strand.
TTCCTTCACCAAAAATACTTGAATGCTAGTGACATTTTAACATTGTGAAACACTGATGTGTTTCTCTCTTCCCATTGAGTGTCTGAGATTCTGTGGCAAAGACAAGAGTGGGAAATTGTGGAAGTTTTAAGCTACACCACTATCATTACAGGAAAGAAAATATGATGGGAGGGGAAAGAAAAGCAAAGCCAACCCAAGAACTGGTGCTCAGAATCTTGTTTGGTAGCTTGTCACAGTCTCTGGAGTGATATAACAATGTCCTCTGTACTTAGTTCATCACGCATAGATTTTGGACTTGCTGTTCGCAAAATTAAAATGCTTTCTTCTTCAAAGCCCTTGCCAAAAACTCTCAGATCCAACAGTGTATGAATTTCATTTGTAGCTGATTCTGAAAGATACTGAATTAAAAATTGTTTAAAACAATATCCGAGTGTTGCAATGCAAGTGTCTGTAGCTAAGCCCAGGGCTTCCGTGAGATTATTGTTACAGCTATCTTAATCATATAGAACAAAAAGATGTACTTCTCCATCTGTTCAGTATTCAGGTTACATAGCTAGCCAAGTATTGTTACCCAAACATCTTTGCTTTCATGGGGAAAAGTGCATTTAAGTATGAAAAGCCAAGTCATTTTATCCAAAGAGACAATTTGTCTTCTCTCTTCTTTTCTTAACCGATATAACTTTCATCTGTGGCCGTAATAGATGCAGGTAAGAAGAAATAATCACTAGGCCCCTAGTTCAAAGGCCACGGAAATCAGCAAGACATCTTCCCTTGCCTTCAATGGATCTTGGACCACATCCCAAAAGGAGACCTCCAACATGACAAAGACAGTTACTAGCCTTTCATTCAGTATAATGATGCTTAATGAACATATCTAAGGCATGTTTGAGCCATCCTAGGATGGCATGTGCAGGAAATACACTGAGAAGTAACAGGATTTAAAGACAGAAAAGTTAGTTGGTGTTTTTTAAAGATTAGCTCACACCATCCAAACTTTTTAACCCAGATGCAGCTAGCTGTTATGGTTGTTATCCATCTGGTACTGTAGTCTTTGGCTGAAAACAGAAGCAGTACATATCACCACTGGTTTTTGTTTCCAGGAAAAAGGAATGCTGTTTTTATGATCATCCATTCATTTGGTAACAACCACATTTCACAAATGAGTTAACTGGAGACCTGCAGTTGATATATTCTGTTGTAAGAAGGAGGGCTTTCCACAGCTGATGATAGAAGCAGAGATGCAGAGGGAAAAGCTGCATTTTCAGCAAAGCTGAATATATTCTCATTGGGTTTTTTTAGCTTTCCCTTCATAAAAAGATTCTTTATTTACTAATGCATTGTCTCGTATAACAAAAGGGTTTGTAGTACTTTCTGGTTTTGCAGTTTGTAGCAAGAACAAAAACATTTGTAATTGCTTTCCACTAACCTGCCCAGCAAACTACAAGTATTTTTATATATTTACACACTTGAAAACATCATTTTATTTTGTTCAAATAACAGATGTGTGCAAAAAAAAATGCCAGCACTAGACAGCAGAAAGGAAACTATGAAGGCAGAGAATGTGGTGGCTGCTTTAAAATGGTATTTGTGGGGTGCAGCATCACCAAAGCACATCAATGAAGGGAACTTCCTGGCTTCTCGTTGCAGGGGGCTGGCCTAGATGACCTTTAAAGGTCCCTTCCAACCCAAACCATTCTATGATTGTTATTGCTTCCAGGAAGACACAATGTCTTTTCAAGAAGAAAAGGAATGCTGGTGCCACACTGTGCAGTACAGGACACCAAGGTCTCATGTATATTCAGTGCTTTGGAGATAAGACTAGAGTTTGGATAAGTCTGTAACCTCAGATTTCTCTATGTCTCATGGAAAAAAGCTAGCACCCCAAAGAATGGAAGAAGATAACAAATACTGGGTTCATAGTTTGTGGCTTTGACCAATGCATAGAGTTAGGAAGTGATACAGCCCAACGAGGATGCTCAGCTATTGCCTACCTGGCAGCAGATGAGGCAGCTTTTTGGTGGATAAAGTCCTACTCCCTCACAGGTTACCACTAAAATTGCCCCCACTCTATTTCAATGAAACAAACCTGTATATCTGTCAAGTTGGTGTGTGGGTCCCTTCTCTGCTCTCAGTGAAGTTACATCCAAGTTGACCTGCAGTGCTCTCTGTTGGGAAGCTCACTGCTATGAGTCAGCTCCCAGAAAACTGACTAGCATGAAGATTTTCCCTGCACCATGACTCTTCTATCAGGATAAGAAATTTCACACCCCTGACTTAAGGGCCTCTGTCAGCACTTTTATTACCTGACAATTTTACTGCAGGGTTACTGGTGGCCAGGAGATGACTAAGAGAACCATGTAGCCTTTTTCTGAGCTCTCACTCAGCTAAGGATGATCCTTCATCCCATCCTTGATCCTTATGCATGTTATCCAGCAATTGTGTATCTTAGGTACCTGTCACCTTAGTATCTAAATCCTAAAGGAACAACTTAAGCAACTGAGGGGAAGTTGAAAGTGGGGCAGATATCAGGGCAAGCTACTCATCTAACACACCCAGGAGTCTGAAAGACTTCCACTGAGGTATATATATCTAAGTAGTTGAACAGCTTAAAGGATCTGGGCTTAAGTGCTGATGTAACTGTTGAAAATGGCTCCTACGTCACTTACTTATGCTTTATTGAAAAAAAAAATAAGTGTTAAATACAGACAAGCTTCAGAAATGCTGCAAATACATGTATAGCTGCACAGGCTTCTCTGAGCAAGTTTTACCAACTAGTAGAGCTGCTCACATGCCTGCAAGAATGAGCAGATCAAGAGGCCAAATAATCCAGATTCCAAAAACCCCACTGGAAAAGTATTCTAAGTGACAGGAGCTAACATTACGACAATGCAAATTTACTCGTGGGATTAGAAGAGTCCACCACATTGCAGGTAGATTAGTGGGCAGCTGGCTTCACCCTGTCTATTAAGATCTAAGAGGACACTCTGTTTCTTAATAGGTCAAACTTGATAATTCTGGTCTTCAGAATGGTCTTTGGAAGTGTTCTGCACAAATAAGCTTGCTACAGCTGGAATGAAGGGCTGCACCTGCGCTTCTCAAAGGGGGCGAGCTGCAGCACAGAGAAGGGAAATCTCTGCTTTTGCAATTGGCCTGTTGCCTGCTCATGGTCCAGCTGACTGCTGTGCAGTCAGGCTCTCCAGCACACCAGGGCATCCCTGGGAATATGGTTTTCCATATGATCTGAAGCACCACACGGCAGCCATGCCTGCAAGCCTGCATTTGGCAAGGCTGATCTTGAGGGCAGACTTTGGCAGGCAGAAGAGACGTCCCCTCAAGGGAAACTCCATGTGTTTCATTGAGAAGAGAGCTGGCAAACACACTTTTTACATGGTCCCGCTATTGCCATTTACAGATTGTGAGCAGTGAGGGTCAGGCTGACTGCCTGTGGTGTATCTTCAGTTGTAAAACATCAGATCTTCTTTGTTATATTTCTATCTGTGTCTATATTCATGCTGTGTGAATCCACTTCATGCCTGAAGAAGAACCCTTGCTGGCAGTATCAGGACTGAAAGGAGTTCCCAGCCTGTCCTCCAGTTTACAGAGCTGAAAACTTCCACTCATAACTGTCTCTGCTTTGCACTCAAGTGAAGCAGCAGCTAAATCTTGTCCCTTGTCCTTGAAGTGCTGGCAGTTTAGCTGGCTCTGGAAATGGTGTCACTGATAATTAAAAAAGGGAGAAAGGGGGGAACAAAAGAATGAGTGAATGAAATGAGCAATGCCCTGTGCAAATAAGAAAAGTAGCAGGTGAGCTTTCTTGCTCTGCACTGCTCTGCTCAGAGCCTTGTCCATCCTCCTACCGCCTTGGTGACATGATGGGGAGACAGCCATGTTTCAGGGCTAATATCCATCCTCCAGCCTCCCCATCGCAGCTGCATCTGGCCCTGCGGTGGGTTATCCTCTCTCTCCAAATGTTCAAGTCATTATCAGTTTGACAAATCCAATATATATAGAAAGATCTCCAGGCAAAATCTGTATTTCCAGAAAACGAGATTCCTATACCATCTGCAGCTAATTGTTTCATACCATATTCATCTCAGTCCTGCTGAGCCCACTCTAGGCCTGCTGAGCCCATTACTTACCCTGGTTTTACACTGGAGGAGCTCCACTGTCTTCAGCAGATTAATGCAATTAACACTTTTGTGGGCAAGAGCAGAATCCAAGGATGAAGGAGCATCCACTGCTGTCGCTGATGGCCCTTGTCATAACCTTAATACTGATGAGATGTGCTTTGGTGGTGAGTGATAAGTAGTTTTCAGGGGAGAGGGAAAGGAGGCAGCCAGCCAACACTCAGGTTGTGGTGAGGAGGAGAGAGAGGTATCCCTGCCTCTGAAATCAGATCCAAACCATGGGACAGAGAGATGTCCACTGCAAAAGGTTGTGCCAGTAGCCCCATGCTTCCCTCTCGCCTAGGGTGATTGGCAGCATTTCCCCTCATTCAGAATTAGAGAAAACAACAGAGCTCAGCAGTAATCTTGATTCTAGAGCTTGTTGAAACTCTAGACACACATATCTGACAGATACAACAGAGATTAATGAGCCATGACCAGAAGTTTGATTTTTCTGTCAAGTGCTCCCATCAGTTTTTAATAAACAGGGGAACAACATAAACTCCAGTGCCTGCTCTCCACTGTTTAAACCAGCCAGGTTGCTTTTGGTACCATGTGTCTCTGAGCTCAGTTATGACTCCAAACCACTGAAAAATGCTGGGGTTTTGTTGGGTATTTTTTTCCCCTGCTGGCCCTTTTGTGGCTGCTCTTATGATGAGCCTTGCTACTTGCATATTGTTTCTTCTCAGCAAGGACTGTCTGGTGTTTTACCACTGGAAACTGTCAAACGTAATACCATGTTTACAGCTAAATGAGTTCAATTTAATGTCATTGGTGGATTATCTGGAGCACATAAGTGCCTAAAAACCCCACTGCTTTGTTTTAAACAGCGCTTTGCTTTATTTTTTTATGGGGTTTTGGAACATGGTTTCCTCATCTCTTCCAAGTACAACAGGCTGAGCCAGCTAGAGCGGAGCCTGAGGAACGTGTCATAGTCTCCTCGTGCTTCTGGTTACTTACATTACAATCAGGCATTGCTCTCATGAAAAAATAATCAGTACGTAGACATCTGAATGTCAGGAATTCGTGGTAAAGCAGCCCCAAAGGATTTTATGCTACAGAAATGTGTTTCAGGATTCCTCTATTTTTATTTCTCACACAACGTAAAGGAAACCACAAACAAAACAAAAGACTATCAGAGGATGGTTTATACCCTGAGGTATTTATGGGAGGGGAAAATAGAGGGAGAGAATGCTGCCATAAATCTAACTGGCCACAGAATGTCACTCTTGCTCCATGCAAATAAAGCTGAAAGGAAATTTACCTGGTAATATAAAACCTGAGTCTTAAGGAAGGCAGCTCAGGGAAGCTCTTGCCTGTAGAGAGATGAAGTATGGCTATGCAGACATGTACAAGTGGGTACGCACAACCGCTCTCACAGGGAACCAAATGACATGCTGGAACAAAATACCTTTGCAAACTGCTGGAGTTCTGATCCAGATCTTCATTCAAAGTTGAATCCTGCAGATGACTCTTCTCCCAAAGGGTCTTGCCAATGGGGGTCTTTGAGGGAGAAAATCCCTGAATCCTAATAAACTTCTCCACATTAACACAGGCATGCACAGCAAGTGCAGCCAGTGCTCAGGACACTTCAGTCTCCCTGCTTGGAAACACCTGATTTACTATAGGATTGTGGCTGTGAGTGGGGTCCTTTCTGAGGTGTGGGATCAAGGCCACAGAAAAACAGGCCAAGTTATATTATTTCAAACTAAAGCTGCTCTTCAACGGAAAGCACTCTTAGTTTCAAAATATGAAATAAAAGCTGCCCTGAAATTGAAATTGTCCTTGACTTGATGCCGCCTACAACTGAAATTGCCACTAAATTTAACAGACTGATGCTTAGCATTTAATTACCCCTGAAAAGAAGTCACCATCAGGAAGGCACAGGATCAAAAATCGGATCTTTTGGGTTTTAGTCAGGGCTTTGTTTCAAGTAGCAGGTACTTGCTTCTCCAAGCTGTGAATTTGACCAGGCAAAGACACAGGGGTCACCCACCCTTCAAGCAAGGGACCCCACAACTGTGCCCACTTCTGTGTACAGGGGAAAGGCACTAGCTGCAGGACACCTCCACATCGCTCTTTTGGGAAGCAAAAGCTTTCCCTGGCCTCCAGAAGAAGACTGAGGAAGCAGAGTAGGGATTATCTGCAGGCCCCTTCTAGAGGAGATATTAGAGGTTGTGTGGTGCGTCTCTGGTCTGCTGAAAACATGTTTTTGCAGATCAGCAAAGGTGAAGGAAAACGCTTTTCTGTTCTTATCATATTTTGCACAACTGCAAGAACTTTTTCTGTCTCAGATTGGTCACAAAAGTGCAACTTTTGAAAAAAAAATCTATATAAAGAATAAAATACGAAAGTTTAAATTCGATTAAAAATAATTTAGTTCTGAAATATTCATAGAATCATAGAACCATAGAATCATAGAATGGAATTGTAGAATATTGGGCTTTGGTAAACCTTGAAGTGTTGTGACTATTTTTTTTCCTATGTTTCTGGTGTATATTTTCTTAGATTTCAAAATAGCAGCTTGCTATCAATCTAAGAATTGCATCTTTTCTTTGAAAGTACAGAAAAAGGTTATTTTGGTCATTTTAAAAAACACTTTCCAATTGTATTTGAGTATGGTGTATTCATTAAAGAAATCCGTTCTCCTCCCTAAGGCTTTGATTTTGACAAATCCACATTTTCCAGAAACATTTCCCAGAACACTCCCCAAATTTCTCTGATATTTACATCTGTTCTTCTCTAAGAATGTGTCACAGCTGTAAATCAACAGGAATCACACAGAACACAGTTGATTTGTGGTCAAATATTTCTAAATCAACTTGCATTTAAGAGTAGTGAATAGTACATGTCCATATACCAGCAGTGTATCATAAGGATTTTGTACCTCTTTTACATTTTTCACATTTCTTTTGCATAATTATACATGATTCATGTGTAATTGTAATTTTTACAATTATTTTACATAATTACATGTTATTAGAGCTGAAATTTGGGCAGAGTTAAAGACTGTGAGCCAGATCCTCAGTGTTTCAGGCACCCACCCTGATGGCATCATCTGTCCCCAGTGCTGGGCAAATTGGAGCAAAAGGAACAACTGTCCTCAGAAATCCGGACAGCCCCATAGTGACGCATGACAAGGAAAAGGTAAAACTGTTTGCCTCTGCCATTTTTATCCTTAGCTGCAGTTTTGCCCCTGTTAGACATGGAGCACCCAGGGAGTCAAACAAAATCTCTGGGAAGCTGCATACCACTTGCCTGCATCTGTCCCTGCTCTGCCTTCCTCCCCAGCCCCCAAACCACAGGCACTTGGATGCAAGACAAACCTACTGAGGGGCTTCCGTTTAGTCCTGGAATATTGATTCCTCTGGCAGAAAAATCAAATTTTCCATGTGCTTGGTAAATAAGGGTAGGAAGGGTCCCACACGCAGCAGCCATGGGGCGTTTTCTTCACCTTCACTAGGCGGCTCAGGCATACTCCTCATAAGAGCAGTGGCTTAGTGGGACACACTACCCTCTGTGAAGGTGAATATTAATAACAAGCTTAGCTCCTGGGCCTTGCCACCACCCTATTTTTGGCAGGCTTTCTGCTCCGGGAAGGCCTCTGTAAGCTGAGGCGTGCAGGGTGTGTGGACGCCTTGCTTCCCTGGCTGGATTATCCCTCATCTCTTCTGCATTTTAAGAGATTTGGTGGGCCTGTTAACAGCTTCTACCTGTTTTAAGACCTGTGACAGCAGGCTGAATGGCTTGCTTCATGCAGCCCCGTTCACCCGCCACTCCTGCTCATGGTGTTGACATGATTTATGTAAATCATAAAACGCGGCGGGGTGACCTCACGAGTGTCCAGCTCTCCTCATGCACGTCTCAGGGCAGAAGGGCTCATATTTATAAACAGTGGTATATTCACGTCTCAGTAACCTGCTTTATTTACACTGCTTGCGCAGGGCTGCTACCGCACAAATGAAATATTATTCCCCACCACGTGCGTTTGGGTTCTCTGTTGGCTGTGTGTTTTCTTTCATGCACTGCCCTCTCTGTCGGTGAGCTTGTCGGCAGCTCTCCCCAGCATGGGGCTGGGGAATGGGGAAGGGGGAGAGTTATCTCCACTGCCGTTTCCAAGGCAGTGCAATGTCAAATGAGTGCAGGACCCCCCAGCCTGGTTTGGGGCTGCAACCTGCACCCTGGTTTCTGCAGACAAGTCAGTTCTCTCACATTAACAACTGGTCAGGCTGCCCCAATACAACCATCATAGCCAAACTTCTGTCCTTGCTCATGGCACCCAAGCCCATCTCATCCTCCACTTGCTGTGCCACTGCTGGTGGGATGCTAGCTCCTGGGAGATCCTGGTCTTGGCCGTGCTCTGATGAGGGCAACCGAGAGTTAGCTGCACCACAATCAAGCTTCTCAAGCATCTGGATATGGCTGAACCAGCTGGAATTCTCCAGCACAGTCATCTTTCCACAGTCATTTTTAAGGAGATCTTTTTACTACAGCCTCCAAAGAGCTCATTTCTGGTTCATGAATCAAAAGAAAAATGTGTTTTCTCCCAAAATAACCACAGTAATGAACTGAACAATAAAAGTTGCTTATCACCCTTCTGGGTTTTGCTTTGGAGTTTTTTTATGTTTTCTTTCTACCACTAATTTTAAGCAGGGAAGGCAGGTTTAATGTTTTTAAAAATCTTATTTAAAAGATATTTTGAAAAGTCGTATCTGGTTCATTATATCCCCAGCTTCTGCTTTGAAAATGTCTTTTTTTAACTTTCTCATCAGGATGTTTATGGTAAATATTAACTTATTAACAAGTCAAGAAAATCAATAGCTGGAACTCCGTCAATCTCAAAAAACTATGCACATTTGAAAATGAACTTCACGGCCTGAAGCTCTGGAGGAGAAAGAGCTCTCTATTGCCTTTACTGATGGAAAGGGAAAAGTGTCTCATAAAAAAAAAACTTAATTTCTGTAAACTGCATATGCATGACTCCTTCAGCAGCACTTCAACTCCATCTAAATCATGGGGCCCCGGAGTGCTCACCAGCTTCTGAATCTGGATGCATGTTCTGGCCACATCCTGGCCATGTGCAGGAAGGGACCTGTGTTTAAAATGGATCCTTCTTCTCCTGTTCCATAGCATGGTTTCCACGGGAAGAAAACAGAGAGCATGAACAGGGAGAGGACAGTCAGTGCTGTGAAATGTGATGGAGACAGGGCACATCTCTCTGGTGTTTCTTAAAAACCAGAGCAGGGGCAGAGCTAAGGAAGGATCAGTATTTGGGCAGCCTCCTATTTGCTGAGTACCTCAGGAAAGTTTAGCTGCCAACCTGGGGTCACGGGCAAGGGAATGGGGGAGCAGCTCCGCTGGGGCTGGCAGGCACATCTGGAAGCAGACATTTGGCTTGCGGCTGCAGCCCATGTGTCAGGTTTGGTGTGTGTCTGGAAAAGTGTGCTGCAAGGACCATCACCCCTGGGACTGGGGCAGGGAGAGCGGGAAGAGCCAGATGACTGAAAAAACTTGCTCAGGGAAAGTACTCTTCTCTTTATGTGCTTGCATATCCTTTTACATCACTTCACAGGTTCACAGCTGCATTTGCCTTCCCCTCTTAAAGGTTTCCTTTACATTAGCTGTTGTTATTCCCTGAATGAGATGGAGGAATTCCTGTTTGTTAAAGGTATCTGACAAGGCTGTGCTAAACTTCCCTGGTTCGCTGGTTCAGTTATTTGTCAAAATGCCCTTGTTGAAATCTGGGCCCTTTTGTGTTTCCCCATCTTTCAGAAGGCTTTTAGGAAGGGTCTGATTCTGCCCACCCTCCCTTATAGCAAATGGCAATTTTTTTCCTTGCAGCAGTGGGATTGCCTGTGTGCAGCCTGCATAAATAGAGGTAGCAGAATCTGGGTTCAGGAAATTTTCAATATTCTTGAAGTATCTAATAAATTATTTCAGAAATCTAAACAACACTGAAATGAAAAATTACCCCATTGAACCATAGGGAAATTTGGCTGGGGAACCCCTACATTTAGCATTTTATATTTATAAATATATCAATATTCTCTTCAACTTCTAGTTGAGGAACTGAGACCACATTGTAATTCTTACAAGATGGATTTCCTGCTCTCACTCAAGGGGTTTTCCCCACAAAGTTTGGTAGGAAGTGTGTTGAGCCTCATTAACTCTCATCTTGTTGCTGAAACAGTGCTGGAAACTGTTGGAGGTGCGTATTAAGCAAATCTAGCTTGGCTGTGTGGACAGCAGTGAAGAAGTGAAAAGTTGCTGCAAGGCAACATGAACCAAGGTATGGTCAAAGGCAAAAGCAAATCAAATATGATTGCAGAAGGAAGTTTGTCTCCAGCAACAGTTGCTATATCCCACCATTCTTATGTGTATGTACCTAACGTCAGATTTCCTGTCCAAAATCAAACAGGACTGAGTTAGGAGCTAAGGAGGCCATTTCAGAGCACTGCCCTTCAAGACAGCTCCACCTTTATTCCTGTTGTATTTAATTGACTTTCTACAAAATCTCCATAATGTCTTTTTATCTCAGAAAAAAATACATAGCTTTTGCTCTCTCCATAATCTGTTTTACGCTGACACTGTTCTGTCAGCTTCTGTGGAGCTGCTTCTTATTTACAGAGGGGTCCAGGAGGGGAGAGTTAGGAACTTTGCATCTAAACTTTTAACCATTGTGCCTAGTCTTCCTTTATCCTTATCCCCGCCTAGCTCTCTGAAAACAGTGGAAAGCCGCATTGAGGGTCTGGCTCTGGAAACACTTTAACACCTCCTAAAGAGAAGACAACAGCAGCCAACAGTGCTCAGGGTACTGGGTCCCACAGGACTAAACTGTGATCTTTGTGCATATTCTGTCTGTTCTACTCACTGGCTCAGGGCTGGGGTAGCCCAAGTATGTGACACCAGATGCTAACAATATAGACTACATTAAAAACAGAGTTGGGCCAAAATGTTCTACTTGGACTTCTTTGGGAGTATGTAGAAGTATAGATTGAGATTTGAGCTGTAAAATTCCCCAGAACAAAGACTGATACAGTCAGTGTGATTTTTATGTGGAGGGAGACAGCTGGGGAAACCCTGTTCCCCTCCAGCATATTTGATGTGAACAGCAATGTTTTCTAACCCAGCATCAGAAATTCTGCCTAGGATGCTGTGTTAGCTGTGTTGCTGAAAAGAGAGTAACACAGTATTGATGTCCAACTATGTGGGCCTTAACCTTTTAGCCCCAAGGGACCACTGGGAGTTTTGTCTGAAGAGCACCCGAAAGGTCAGGGCACAAATTTGCAGGTGCAAAATAGCGTTTGCAAGCACAGATCACAAAGGTGCAAATGTCATGTTCTGGTCTTTTGCTCTGCCATCCGCCAGGCTGTAGGCAGAAAGCTGGGTGCTGTGCAGAGCTCCAGGAAAACCCATGATCTTAATTGTTTAAGATAATGTTCCAGTCAAAGGATGCACGTTCTCCTGCTTCTGCGATGTGTGTTTTCATTTTCTACCTGGGCTTGGACACTGCCTCTTTCTGACAGTTTTTTGAGTCATGACCTTCAGAGTCTGCGTGTGGCTTCTCTTTCTTTCTGCACCCAGCCTAGAGATTTTACAAACCTCCCCCCAAGGAGGGATGGATTATTTTTGATCTCATGGACACCTACATTCTTTTACCTTTCTGTATACCCAAACAGCTGTAATATTTGCTAACAAGAATCTCTTTGCAATCTAATCCAGTACACATGAATATCACATGAGGCTACCTCCTGCAAGAGGCAGCCTTAAGATGTAATGCATGTTTTGTGTTCACTGTCTTCCTTCTCTTGTCCTTATTTTGCCTTCAAAGTGTCTGTGTGAGAAGAGCAAAAAGACACGGGCCTTGGAGTGCAGACCTATCTGAATCAACAGTGTGTGCAGCTGAATATTTGCTATCTGGAGAGCATGCAGTACAGTGATTGCATTTATTAAACACGTCAGGGTCATTTCCAAACTCCAGCACTGCCACAGTGCTGTGAGAGAAGGTTTGTAGTGTGTATGAGCCCAGCTTGTGTGCTAACTTGTCTACCCATTCTGCAGGTGTATGAGTTACAGCCCAAGGCAAAAATATCCATGCCTTCCCCAAAGATCTCGTGGTGCTTCTGCAGGCCAGATGGTTCCAATTTGAGGCCTACGCTCAGTGATGTAGCTGTATTGAGTTTCTTCCCTGAAACCAACAAAACCTGCTTTAGCATTTTGCTTGGATTAAAATATTTGTCCCTTTTTTCACAGGGCAGAAGAGGGACTCCTGAAGCCACTGAAGGAAGGAAATCATTACAGGGTTCTACAGAAGTAGGTCATGTGCTACAGCTGCTCATAGTTTAAGAGGAAGAAACATGGGACCTCAAACATGGAACATGACTCTTTCAAAATGCTTGAGAGCAACCCAAGAAAAACATCCTCAGAGGCTTATTTAATAAACATTATCTATAATAGTCTCAATGTGTGCTCATGTTTCCTTAGGAGTTTGCACCTACTTCCCAGAGCTAACGAGATTCCAAAATAGAGCGCAGAATAATTTAATGGAAAGGATTTAATAGTTTGTGTTAAAGCTAATACGGTCCATTAGGAGCTGTCATTTTATAAACAATGAAGGTAAGTTACCCTCTCTATTTCTGTAAAGCCATTCTGAGCAAGGTTTGTAAACAGTTGGTAATGATCTATAGAACACGCACAAAAGACAATTAGATCCACATTTGAAAAATGTGCTTTCTTTCCCATTTGATATCTTTTTAAGTAAACCTAAGAAGAACATATATGTATGGAGATGGATAAATGCATAGCATAAATACCACACATATATATATATATGCATTTATGTATTTATATATGCATGTGTATGTGGATTTCATTAACAATCATACAATGTTCATTATCTTTAAAGCACTGCTATTCCCACAGCTCAGAAAGTGCCTAAAGTGAACTGTTAAATCAACTGAAAAGTTTTTCATTATAATCAAAGTGTCACTTCACTGCGGCTTTTTATTTTTTCCAGCAAACTTAACATGTTTGTGAAGACTCAACCTGCTTTCTTTAACAACTGTGAACACAAAAGATTATGAACCAAAATTATGCCAATTTCAATGTGCAGGGTGTTTTTCTTCACAATAAGACTTAATGTAACCACAAAATATGTACATGAGTTAAAAAAGGGAGTCACCAAGGCTTGGGGCTCCTTATGTTTAGTTCTGTTTTCCCCCAGTGTGATCCCAGAGGATGACAACACTACTGTAAACCACAGCTTAAAGCAGCCTGAGAAAGAGACGGACAGAAGAGCTGCCCAGCCCAAGTTCTCCCTTCCCCACACCCCTATTTTTTGGAAGCCACGCAAAAATGAAGTATGAGAGAAATCAGACCTAATGATTACAAGGGAGTTACTCCTGGTGTACAGTGAGGTAAGTGTTTGGAAAATCAGGTCCATAAAGTGCCTTTATTCCTTGTTACTACATGATCTAGAAGCAGATGAAATAGTCAAAAGATGACTAACTTGGTAAAAGAAAATGGATACAATCTTATTATTTATAAAGTGAGCCCCTCGTTAAAAAGGGGAAGCTTTTTCAAACAGCATTTAGATTCTTACTAATGAAGGAAACTTCAGACTGTTACACATTTATGCTAGAAAGATTTCTCTGAGCTACTCTGTGCAATGTCTTAGGACTGCCAGGTGCTCGAAAGCCAGGTATATGGAAATCCTACTAAAAAGCTGAGCACAAACATGTATAAAGAAGTAGGATCAAGTCTAGGCAAGCAATTGCAGCAAGTGTTAAACAAACTTTTTGGCAGGTTTGATTATTTAGCGTGCTTTGTGCTACTTTTTAAAAATAAATGGTATATCATTTTTTGAACATAGGGTTGGGCTGAGCTTAAAGATTGAACATAGGGTTGGGCTGAGCTTAAAGATTGAACAAGATGAGATCCTACTTGAAATCACATATAAATTGTAAAGAAAATTAAGCGTGTCTTTTCACATGGCAGCAACACCAAAAATTACAGGGAAAAATATCCCACAGATGTGATGTTTGGGTTTTCCCTTCTTTCCCATAGCATGTTTAATTTCTCAGATGAATAAGAAAGGAAACATTTTTACATCTATATGCTCAGGTACTCTCACTGGATTTCACTGAAATTAGAATTATTGATTTACAGTGCTGCCTTGGCTGAATTCATGATAGCACACATAAGAAACTCAATCAAGTTTCCCTGTTGGTCAATGGACATTTTTAGACATTTTTATGGGAACGGCACCAAGTCTGTTCTAGCTTTATATCCATGTCTAAGATCATTCAAACCTGCTGATCAACTGCTAGGGAAAACTGAGAAGACTTCATAAACCACCTTAAACAGGAGAGGTATTGAGGACATGGAAGCACTTTGTCAGATACACTATCATTGTCACAGAGATAAAAGCACAAATCAGTCATTTTCCATTAGAAGATGTTCAAATAAAACTAATGCAAATGGGTGCAGGTATAAACTAGCAGAAGAAGCTGAGTGGACATGTGAGATCTCAGGATGCATCTGAGCACTTAGCATTCTGAATTCATTTAACTGAACACAGGTTTTCCAGCTGAGATGCTTACATCACTCAAGGCTCTTTCTGAAGTAAGTACAGAGAAATAAGTATTTCTAGGAAGTATCTATTTGTTACCTCCTAGGGCTCAGAACTCCACTTGACCAGATCAATTGAGTCTTCAAAACACCTATTTCCCTCTGTTGACATTGAAGGTATCCAAGAAATCCACCTTGGGTGTCAAGGTACACAGGACAAAAGCCTGAAGCCAAGGACTGAAGGAGCCCATCCCACAGTCTGCAGAACTACTTTTGCAATTAAGACAAAGGCTACAGGAGCATAATGAGCAGCTTCATATCCTTTGAGATGGGGAACATCTAGATTTTACCAATCCTGAGGTTCTACTGAAACATTGTTACTGGTCTTGACCCAGACAGATAATGGTTATGATGGATTTGTTTTACGATTGCTAATATTTGCACTATATTTGCAGCATATTGCAGCATTTATGACTTTGACTTGGTGAACACAGAGCCAGTCTCATAGTTTCAAATGTAATTAAAAAATTTCCTGCTACCTGATGGTTTTTAAATCAAAATTATTAAGAAAGAGATAATTTTCAGTTTTTACCCAATGGATATATTTCTAATGTTTACTTACTTTTGAAAATTTCCCTACAGCTGAAGAGGATTGAAAGAGGGGATGCAGGATGGGAAAAGAGATTTCTGTTCTCATTTACTTTCCTTTAAGGGAAAATTTCAGTACTTTAGATTTCTTCCTTCCCACGTAAAAGAAGAGGAAACAAAATATTGGGCACAGGTGCCTCTAACATATTCTTGTCAGACATGCTGGGAACCGCAGAGTTCTCTTTCTGAAATACTACTGTTAGCTACATTACGTGGAGGTCTTGTTAGTGGTAAGCAGCAAATTGGTGTTTAGCGATGCAGGTGACAGCACTTATTAATTTGGGGGAAAAGTAAAGAAATCTCCAAATTCTCAGGGAGACAGGCATAGTCTTGTATGTCAATACGAGGAATTTATGCAAGCGTCCTCTCATTCTAATGAGGTAGAAAAAGCCCTACTGCAGAGACAGTAGTAGAATAATAGCTTATGCCCTGATTCAGAAAACATGTGCTTAAGCCATCTTTGTGCAGGACAGCACTTAATCCTCTGCTTAACTTTGATTTACATGGGTGCTTATGTGGTATCTTGGGTAGGGTTGACTACAGACTGGGATGAGCAGTGCCTCAATTAATAACAAACTCAGCTCTGCATTTATCTAGTAATAATAACAACAATAATAGTAATTACAATAAATTGTAGTTACGTAGCTACTTTCAATTTAATAGATCAAATATTAAGCTGTGCAAACACTAATGGCTCCCTGCATTCCCAAGCTGGGAAGTGGTTTAGCCATTCCTCTATAGTTGGAGAGCGCCTAAAGGTGGCTGGTGTGAGCCACTGTGGGGTTTTAGATGAAGAGAGCTGGTCAGCCTGCTTGGACTCCTGCAACTGTTTCCTGACACATTGACTAAGCAGTCTGAACAAAATGCAGAAAGTGAAATCTCCTATACTCAAAGTCAGGCTGTGTCAGAATGCAGCAACACAGGGCTGTCCTGAGCCCACCAGGCCATCACACAGTCACAAGAACATCCTTTTCATTGTCATCACCTAATAACAGACAATGGGAAATTAATTTAATTTACAGACTTCATTTGAAACAAAAGCACTGCAATTTGCATCCCCAGTGCAAACTTTTTCTTTCAAAACAAACCAATTTGGAAAGAATAGAAGCATGAGATATGTCTGGTTTCTTGTCTGGGTTACAGTCCAAAGTTTGATGATCACACCCAGATGGCTAAAATAATGAAGGTGATAGATTAGTGTATTGATGCATAATCACTGTCTAGCCTGGAAAACTTATGAGCTGAGTGATTTTGAAAACAATTACTTATAATTAAAGCAATGCTGCTCCCCTCCTCAAAGAAATATTTTGTGGATAACACCAATTAATTACATTTTTCAATGAGAATAGTGCTTAAATGCCTGTGTTGCTATTTATTTCTGACCACATTCAGAATTCCGAAGAGATATGAATTATGTATTGTTTCGCAGCATTATTTTGGGGTTGGGATTGTAAAAAATACCTCCCTCTTTTTTGATAGCATCTCTTGAATGAATTAAAAGCTAACCATTTCCACAGGGTAAGGATATGAACTGACTCCCATAATGATGAAAGGGAGGTTTTCAGCCAGACATTGTCTGATGAAGTCAGCATATCTATCCTGCTTAACTATCTGTTTATTTGTCTCTCTTTGATTTTCCACACCTTTTAAAGATAGATTTGGTGAACTAAAAGGCAACATAATGCCCTGGAAAGGAGAAATCTAGCATTATGCTAATTAAATGCTAACCACATTTGCTTTTAAAAAGTCAGAACATGTATTTTTTCCAACTAAAACACGGTGTAGGCTTTCCTTCCAATGAAGTTGCAGTACAAGGTTATAACCTATCTCAGTATTAGAATGTTGCTGTGAAAACTGTTCTTGCAGTAGTCTAGCTCTACATGTTTCAGCTATTCATCTAAACATGAATTAAAAACTGAGTTTGACATCTGAATCCTGAAAGAGCTGTATGAAAAAAAAGATGGTAGGAACCATCCATGGTTTGATTTTTCTAAAACTGAAGCTTTACCTCACTGATTCTACAAAAACAAACTCTACAATCCATCTTTTAAGTGAAATAAAACACAAACCCTGGGCTTTATGTATTTGCGTATGCAAATCCCATTAAATCTTTTCTGCCCCTTCTCCCCTTCCCTAGCTATCACTGAAGCATCTAAAAAACTGTGTTTGGTAACATCTATCTGATACCTTTCCTCAGGCAGCTGTGCTTCCTTGAAGAGATAGATAGGTCTCACTCCCTTTTCTGCCTCGAAACAGTGATTTCTCACTTCCTAAAAATGGCCAAGCTTTTCCTGATAAATCACTTCCCAGGTTTGTGTCACTGGCAGCCACATGAAGTGGTGTTTTCTCCCCAGAACCTATTTTCCACGCAAACTGCCATCCTCATCTTGGTAAGTGCTCTGCAGAACACAGTCACAGTGGCTGCCAAGAAAGGAGGACTGGACTCCTCCTGTCTTCCCAGTGCACTCCTACTACCCTGAAATTCTGGCTCCATCAACACATGGAAAAGAGAAGCATCCTCTGAAAATGCCTGTACAAACAATAGGCATATGAGCAGCTGTATCCATAGAAAGCATCTTTAATACATCATATATGTCACACACGCCCTGGGAGCAAAAAGTAAGACAACATTTCCTTTAAAATCAGTCTGCACTCTCAGTAGAGAGGCATGTTCGTATAACCACACACTCGCTTGTGAGTGGTAAAAACTGAGATCATGGCCTCGATTTGTTGTGTTTTCCTGATCTGTCACAGTGAGGTCTCTGCAGCAGCTCAGCCACCCAAGGAACAGCATGCTTCAAGCTCAGACTTTTCCGTGACCCACAGAAACATTCTCCATGTCTGTTTTGGCAGCTGGGCGTAACTCAATCTGCTATGGTATCCATGCTTAGACAATTCTACGAGTAAACAAAACAGCTACTGTTTTCATCCTACCATGTTTTCCGTAGTATCTGGATGTTGAAATAACACTGCCAAAAAATTGACATCTCATGCTTCGACAATGGTTGCTCCTGATCATACACAGCAATACATGATCTCAGGCACAGCAAGGGGTCCAAGCCTCGGCTTTCTGACATGTCAATCACTCCTCAACACCTATCAAGCACACATACATGCTGCCAATAGCCAGCAAGTTCAGGCACCTCCGCTTGAAAATAGCTGCAGCGATGCTGGAAAAGGAGGCATGTTTTTCAGAATATTGCGAACTTGTGAAAACAATTCTGCAACTGAAACTGAGAATAGCCTTTGCAATTGCTACCCCTCTCAGGCAGCCAGCTCACTCTTGGGTGCTATAAATACACAGTAATAAACCATACCAAGAAACCATGGTACAGTAATCTTACAGTAAATTCTGGTGGAATTGCTTTTGAGGTGCACCAGCCTGTGAAAGAGGAAGAGAAATGGGAGACACTCGCATGTTCGGGGGAATGAAGAGGAAATACTTTTGCAACCTCATTTCCCTACCTCTGAACACAGCTCTCCTGTGCTTTGTCTGTAGCCTATGGTGCCCTGGCAGCCCATTCATGCATAGAAAGACTTGGCAGAACACATGGTTACCCTTACACTGAATTCTTTTGCCATGTGTGTTTAATATATCTCTGTGATCTGATTCAAGTAGAGCAGATTTGAATACCTCATTATACAGAGACCAATATGTCTTCATACACACAGTAATTATATTGTTCATTCTGATGTTAGAATACTGGATCTCTTGCTGAAAGTCAGAGGACTTACATACATTTTTCAGTCACTTAGACATAAGTGACTACGCTGACATTCAAATTCTAAACAAATTGCTAATGAGCTTACCCACTTTTTTAATTCTCCCCAAAAGCAGATTTTTCAATCTCTGAGAGAAACAGAATGGAAGAGCTTAAATGAGAAGACATACTCACATGACTGAAGTCTAAGTAATAGAAGCCCATTTCTCAGCCAGTGCGAACTGCCAGAGCTGTGTTGGCTCCTTGGGGAGAGGAGGAAAGGCAGGAGAAGCAAGGGGATGGAAATACTTCAACCACACTTCAGGTGTCTACCTTTGTGCTTGGATTTTGTAACGAAGATTTATCTAATTTCTACCAAGTGAGCATTTTCCTCTAACGGAAACAGGAGCTGCAGACAGTCATTTCTTTCCCTTTCCACTACTTTTTTATTCTCTAGTTGTCTTTTTTGGGTTTATAATACAAATTGTACTTGTATTACAATTTGTATTTTGTAATACTTTATATTATAAAATTATAATGATATATTATTAATATAATTAATATATATTATAATTGTATATTATTAATTAAAATTATATTCTATGTTTTATAATGTATTTTATAATGCAAATTGTACTTGCATTTCTAGTTAATGCGTATTCTTTGGAGATCCCAACCAATGTCTGGGTGTGCTGCGGGACTGCAGGGAATACTCTGGTTGGACATAGGCATACATAGGATAGACTGTCAAGATAGATAACGCCTTATGTGACCAGAAGTGAGTTTCAGAGTTTGAAGGACATTCCTGTGACCATCATACTGACTAGTACGGAAGTACCCTTTGAGCCATGTCCCTTGGATGTAACTTGTGATGCTGTGGGCAGTCTGCAGGTATTCCGAGCAGTCAGTGCCCAGACTTCACTCCTTCCATCACCATCAACGGGTATAACTCTCTGTTTTAGCACTACCCGAGGGCCATGAGTATGATCAGGGGATTTGAGCACCTCCTCTATGAAGACAGGATGATAGAGTTGGGGCTGTTCAGCCTGGAGAAGAGAAGGCTGCATGGAGACCTCATAGCAGC
>JASSUY010032273.1:34240-49244 GCA_032466535.1 Forpus xanthops
AGATACTGGAAGGCTGCTATGAGGTCTCCATGCAGCCTCCTCTTCTCCAGGCTGAACAGCCCCAACTCTATCATCCTATCTTCATAGAGGAGGTGCTCCAGCTCCCTGATCATACTCATGGCCCTCCTCTGGACTTGTTCTAACAGTTCCATGTCCTTTTTATGTTGAGGACACCAGAACTGCACATAATACTACAAGTGAAGTCTCACAAGAGCAGAGCAGAGGGGCAGGATCACCTCCCTCTACCTGCTGGTCACACTTCTTTTGATGCAGCCAGGGATACGGTTGGCTTTCTGGGCTGCAAGAGCACACTGACGGCTTGTGTTCATTCTCTCATCAACAAACACCCCCAAGCCCTTCTCCTCGGGGCTGCTCTGAATCTCATCTCTGCCCAACCTGTAGCTGTGCCTGGGATTGTTCCTCTCTCTTCTAGCCTCAGAAGTCTGTATGTCATCAGCCAGCAGACACCTCTATCTTGCCAAGTAAATGTGTGTAAAGCAAACCAGGTGGAGGAAGAAGTGAAAACAGAGGTAGTGTGGGTCAGCAGCAGAGTCCAGCTGTGTCAGACACCACAGTTAAGACTCTGAGATCCTCTCTCCTGTTGCCCAGCAGCAAAGACCTTGCACACATCTCTTCCAATGAAGCGTTTCAGAGCTCACCATAAGTGTTTCCTGTCAATATTCAAGTCCTTAGAATGACCCTGGTTTTTAATAACACACATATACCCACCTCTGTGGTTTCAAACCTCCACACAGTCACACTTACAAATGATTCTGCCTAACCAATCCCTTTAAAGGGATTCTTACCTTGCCTGACCTGGCCTGCCCCTCCATTTGTTTCCTTTCCATTTCTCTTTTTTCGTACTGGTTACTTCTCACAACAAAGCCCCACACTTTTCCTTCTTCAGCATTTCTTCTCCCACTGCTTTCCTAGGATAATAGCATAGTGATGGCTGCTTGATGCAGATATAGGTGAGGGGGAGCCAGGAAGGATACGGACAAGCTAAAAAAAATTAGACACTGGGATCAAGACTTGCATATAATAAGGTTTATGACTTTCAAAACAACAGCCATACAGCACCACTGCATCTCCAGCTGTAGTCAGGCCCTCTGCACAGAATGGGTGGGAAAAGCACCCATCACAATTTCACTCATTTGGCTCTGATGGGTAAACGAATGTGATTTCATGCTGTGTGAGCTCACTTCAGTCACCTCCTGCAAATTTCTCCCATGTATGCTCCCTTAGTCTTGCTGGCATCATACAGAATATGGCCTCAAGCCTGAGAGAGAAAGTCTACCATCTTATTCATAAAAAATAGGGGGAAAGGATTTTGTTCTTTTTTTTTTAAAGCACCATTTTATTTCCACTCCACATTTTTTTCCTGGTGAAAACTTAAGTGCTTTACATGGTAGCTGAAATTGGCAATGATGTGTCACTAAAATAAGATGGATAGTGAACAGCATGATGGTTCTGTTGACCTAGATTTATTTAACTTCCAGGGCAAACTGAGATACGTGCAGAGCCTTGGACAAGCAAGGACTGTGGAAAAACCTGTCACGGTATGTTCTGTTATATGGTGGCAGTGGCAGTGAAACAGTGCAGTGAACAAGAACAGCTAAAAGCACAGTGGGAGAAAATGTGTCTTTCAACTGAAGTGTAACTGAAAGGTCAAACATAGATAAAAAATGGTGATACAGGTCTTCTAATGGCCTGGACAGGCTCCAAGCTTTGTGCATCCAATACCTACCTACAGCTAGGAAGCACAGAAGTTTTCCAAGTGGCACATACCACCCTGTGAGCAGTCTTTCTGCTCTTCATCATTCCCACTTCAAATTGCCTAGAAAATGTAATTTAGGTTGTCAGTTTCCAAATAACATTTACAACCATTCTCTCAGCACTTTGTGAGAATCATGATAGTCACCTTCCCCACCAGCTCAGATTTTCACAAATGCTATCTTTCTTCTTCCTATAGTTGATCATCTTTCATTTACAACATGCTCCTCTATTGTCATCATGGGTCCTTAACAGTCCAGAAATGGTCCATACCTGTCCTGCCACCTGGTAAAATGGATGTCTGCAACTCCTTATTGGCAAGCAACATGAGCAGCTGTAAATTCTAACTCTTCTTGGAGCCTAGGTCACAGAGCAGTATGCAGTGGGAACCTGCATGCCTCCACACCGACACTCGTAGGATGGCTGACATGACCAAGAACATCCTACTTTTCACTGCTGCTTGCAAAAGGCATGGAAGCAGCAGTGAGATACGCTGGTATCCTACTGCTAGATAGCATCCTAGATGTAGTGTAAGCTTCTTTACTTTGAAAACAGGAAAACCAGACCACCTCAAGGAGCTCAGAACAAATTCAGCAGGGCTGGATTCCTACTGTCTTGATGAGCCAAGGCCAAGCAAAATACATTGAGACAGCAGGCAGTGAGGCAGCAGCATACAAGTATCACATGAGGAGTTCAACTAAAACATACATGTGCCACATACGAAGGGGGCAAAATGAACAATTCTGATGAATAATGCATAAACCCAGCACTAATGAATGCAGAACAGGTGTTACAGACAGGTTGAAAACACTTCTACAGACATGTCATAGACTGCTGTATAACATCACAGATGCAGTACTCAGAGGCAGTACTCATCTTTCATGTAGAAGAGCTTTGGCCACATCCTTGCTTTTGATTAGGAAGAAGATGGAACTAAATACTGCTTTCTTACATGAACATCCCAAGTGGACCAGTAGCTGATCCTACCCAGGATGCTGATTTTGCCTGGAGTCCCACACAGAGATAGCGGAGTCTGTGCACGTGCTGCAGGGAAGCTGTTTGCACCCAGGTAGAGCTGTGAAAAGCAGCAGGTATCTGAGGCAAGGAAACCATCAGCAGAAACCATCAGCAAGGAAGTGTTCTATATTGTTCAGTTTGTGATTTACACTGGACCTGTATTTAAATACACTGAAGACAACCTGGGGTAGGGGTGTCATTTCAGCTTTTAGGAAACTTCATACCTCTCTCCTGCTCAGCACTGCGCAATACTTTTGCTTACATCCTCTGACTGATCTCATGTGATTTAAAGTGTCTGAAATAGGCAAAGATAGTAGTTGTTATTGTGTCATGTTTACATGCATTGATGTGCAGTCGAAATGGGGAAAAGAAGTGATTGTGGTCAAGTGAACTACTGTAGGATAAAGAGAGATAAATAATTCAGATTCTCATTATAACAGAAGAGTGCAGCTCCCACAGAGAGAAGGAAACTGTCTTTGTGTGAATTGGTATGCTGTGCCTGTTTAGTAGCCATAGCATGTAATCTAGCATTAGTATTAACATAAATCAGTGGCAGGAATTAACAATATTTCTTAAGTCTTATATGATAACTGGATCCACACTATATTGTTTAGTCCTCCTGGGCATTTTAATAATCACGTAATAGAAATGTTGGAGTAGCTGAGACATTCTTTATATTGCTCTATGAAAGGTCTTTAACACAATGTCTTTAGCAGACAGTTTTGATAGAATGTGTTGCACAAGAAGAAATATGCCTATTTTGGTAATATGGGTATGTTTCATTAGCTCAGCCTGCAGCGATATGACATTACATTTAAAAAGGAATACAATTAATAACAATGAGAGGGGATTTTTTTTTAGCTCTCAGAGTATAGCTGGAGGAACTGAGCAAGGTGTCAGGGCAATTAAATAGAGGCACTGTATTACCTTTGTCTGAACACTCATAACATCTTCCTGCCTCAATACGTTGAATAGGGGATTTCTTTGCAGTAGGATCCCTAATTTATTTTGATGTTTCCTATAACTCAGATAATAATAAGATGGACTTTTTTATTAATCTTTTAAAACGTACAAATCTTGGGAATTAGCATGTCTGTGAATCCATATATTTTCCATTTTTACATAGAGTGTGGAACGATTGTATTAGAGATACACACAATAGCTTCTCAGCACTGAACTTAATGGAACGACCACATCAGCACCGTGGAAAAGTAAAAAATACTGCCAGTGCATGTACAGCACATGGATTAGATAACTGCAGTCCAGAGGAAAAGTTATACTTTGAGACTATTAAAATAATCAACATGAGTATTATTTTATTCAGCATTAACCTTTATGTTCTGCATTAAATGACAATGAAACTGGTGGAACACAATCCTTCCCTAGAGTAACAGTATCCGGCATTTCTTTCATCTCTAAAGAGGCTTCTTAATATCCTGCAATCCTA
Source organism: Forpus xanthops (assembly GCA_032466535.1). Taxonomy (NCBI): domain Eukaryota; kingdom Metazoa; phylum Chordata; class Aves; order Psittaciformes; family Psittacidae; genus Forpus; species Forpus xanthops. Next base: position 38,478 of record JASSUY010032273.1, read on the forward strand.
AAAATGCTATTTTTCCCCTACTGCAGGTCAGATTTAATAACAGTAACAGAAGATAAATGGATTGGGCTCAGCTGAGCCTTCAGCAGTCCTCTGGATGGGAGGCAGGGCTCTCTGCCCTCCTGGGAGAAGCAGCAGCAAAAGGCATCAGGGGCACTGCGAGGATAGCCTCAGGGGACCCAGTCCTTATTCCCACTTCAAATGCAGTCCTTCCCATTGTGCCCACTTCTCTGCCAGAGGCTATTCCGCTTGTCCCAGCCTGGCCTGCACATCTGTTTGTGAAGACTGGGAACGTGTTGTGGCCCTAGGGATGAGGGTGGTGAGAACTTAACCTCACTGCAACCAATGCTCAAACACATGTGGATGCTTTGAGACAGAAAGGGTGAGTGTCTCTTTTGCAGGAGCAGCTCGCTCGTACTGCTCACAGTCTCAACAGCAACAGATCTGTGAGAAAAAGCCTTAGTCAGGTACCAAAGCAGAAGTGACCTTCCCGTCTCCCCACGCCTCCGCATGCCCTGGGTGCTCCAGCGCCATTTTATGGGTGCCTGGCAGCAGCTCACCAGAGGCCTCAGGAAAACACCGACCCAGGGGATTAATGAACAACTCCACAGCCGTTCATGAGTAACATATTAGAGCCCAGCAGAGAACAGTTTCCTAAATCACGGAGCTCCAGGTTACTCCTCTCGCAGCTGCACCCGGGTTAATGGCACACGGCGCCTGCCGCCCCAGCCCGTCCCCGGGCACCAGCTGCCCCTGGCCCTGCTTAGCCTCACACGTATGCGGCGGCACACGGTGCCTCGAGCCATTAAATCCCCCCCAGCGCGGCGGGAAGGGCTCCCCTCCCCTGCTAAGTGTTATTGACAGACCCATCACAGGCAGTGATGCATCAGTGCCCTCCTCAGCCCCAGCAGGCCGGGCTGGGGGGCGACATGCAGTCGCCTTGGCAACAGCGGGGCGCGGGGCCTGTCGGGAGGGGTGTGGTGGGTGCCCGGCGGCCATGTTGGTGGGGCCCAGTATAGAGGTCTCACACCCTCACATCGATCCGGTGCTATCGACCGTTCCAATTTGCAGGAATTTATGGTATCGATGTGGGGCTGATTAACATTTTGTGGCAGAGCGGTTCAATACGGGCTGGTAACAGCTTTTAATGATTAATTGACTTTTATGATTCCACCTCAGTGCTGCCAGTGAGCTGTGAGCGGCGGGCACGCTGCTCCCTGAGACGGTCTCCAGTGGCATGGGGCAGTGATTGAGTACCTGGGAAATTAGTGTCCTTTCTGTCTCATTCTATGAAAGATAAATGCTATGACATTTAATGCAGACCTTAATTTAGATCAGAACACAACAGATCATTTTGCAGTTTAATCGTGAACAGGTAAATATCAAAACTTGTTTAGCATTTTGCTAGTTAGGTGGACAGACAAGCAGGGGTAAAGCACAGCAGGCAGTGGCAGGAATGGCAGAGGTAAGGTAAGGTGATGAGACTTGGAGCCAGCAATAGTTTAGTGATAAACAGTAATGTAAATATAGGCAGTATATCACACCCAGAGTCCAGGTATGGTCTTCCCACATTGCCGTCCACTCTCTTTCCTCCTGTAATCTCATTCACTGCTCTCATTCACCATACAATCTGTAAAACAAGGGCTTCCAACACACGACATAATATATGGGAAAAAAACACCATCACCTACAGTTAATCTGTTACCTAAAACAAACATAAACATTATGGAAAAATTGCAAAGCAAAACAAAATTTTATTATACTCCATAACAACTGAAAAAAGATTGTCTGAGAAGCTGTGTGCTGTCAACTCCTACCTTGCTGTGTTCATATTTATAGCGTATTCCTTTGCATTCATTTTAATTAAAAAGACTGTAAGTTTCTTTTTAAATAACTGTCTAAACAAAATGTCATATTATGCATGTTTATACATACAAAAGCTAAAATGGCATATTTTGATCCTCTTGGAAATTTTATTCTCTGCCTTCTCACCACTCCATCATCCCCTGTATTTGAGCCGATTTACAGAAGAAATGAGGCCACAACAGGCCAGCTTCTTAAATCATTTTGTCCCACTTTGGAGGAGCTGGAGAGCTGCCGAATCTCCCCATTCGAGGATTCCCTTGGCATAAGGGAGTTCCTAGCTCGTATAAAGCTGACGGAGCCAATTTCTATGCCATCTGTTCCCACAGAACCCATTTAGGGGAGCCTAGTGGAGGCAGAGTAGGGGTGCAGTTGAGGTGTTTCTGCATTTTCTCTCTGCTTTCCCAAGACCTTCATGGGACCAATGGCTAACCTGTTAAAGTTCAGCATTAATCCCAGAAGCATAAAGCTACAGCAGGCTCCCTTTTAGCTTTTCTTCTGAGGTGAGCCCAGTACTTCTTTTACAAATTGGCTGGGATACTCTTAAGAAGCTGTGCAGATGAGGTGAGCTCTAAAGGCTCTTTTCATTCAACCTGAATCCCCTTATAGAAATCATTGTCAATGAGCAATCAGACAAAGCATTAAATTGCAAAACCGATTGGGTAGTAACCTCTGGGGAAAGGGGACAAACTTCTGGACACAGCTGAGTACATCCACATCTTAACCCTGCTCAGCAGAAGTCAGAAGAGCTCACCTAATAGCAGCCCTTGGTGTTGTCATGCCAGTTATGCGATACCTGGAAGGGGGTGCTTAGCTCTTGAATCAAAATTCACAGTGCTGAGCAAGTCACCTAAAGCTCTATGTACACTTCATGTTTGCTTATGGATTTGTTGTGATGAGCTGTGTGACCTCCCTGTTGCTATGATCAAAATGGCATGTACTCTGGCAGATATCTCTGCTGGAAAGCACCAACTACTAGCTGAGAGGTAGTAAGGGATGGCTTTTTAAATCACTTCTTAACTAGTGGTGCTTGTTAACACTGCAGCTTGATAGGGGGAGCAGATCCCCTTCTTAGCGAGCAGTCAGGCAGGCTGTGGAGAAGCGGGGTGTATATTTCCCTGGAGTGAAACAGGGACAGAGTCCACACAGTCAACTCACCTCAGCAATGAAGTGGTGACTATGTGTTGAGGGAGAGCCTTGATGTGCTCTTTCTTAGTATTTTTAGCACCACCATTCAGGTATTTTCTTCTGTCTCGCAGCCTGACCTCCTGTGCGACTGGCACATTTGGAATGTGGCAGGGTACCACACTGCACAAGACAGACCAAGAGGTTCCTTGCAACATCCCAGAATCCAGCTTTATTACCTTAAGGGAGAGAGAACAGAGCAGGTCCCCAGGGCTACTCCAGCTCTAAGAGGGGAGGGGAAGCAGCATGACATGTCTGAGAGCCATTCTTGGCTGTGGTCACTGGGTAACTGGGGGAATGACTGCTGATCCTGGGAGGAGCAGTAGGTTCTTTGACGCGTACTCTGACCTCTCATTTTGTGTCATCAGATAGCCTGGCTTTCAAGGATGCAGGACACTAGTTAAATGACTATTATAACAGCCCATTATAACCCAGGCAAAGGTCAGCCTAAGCCACTGCTCTCACTGTGCTTGTGCTAACAGCTGGCTCTCGATAGAGCTTGAATGTGTCCACGCAGACTGCTTCTCCATTGACCCAGAAGTTTGAAGATTCAGGCTAGACAGTGTGCATTCCAGCTTTAGAGGTCAGCAGTGTGTAAATTCCTGGGATAAGTCACAAGTTTGGGCTAAGGCATATGCAAGACATGTAGATATTAATAAAGCTTAAATTTCCTGTACATCACCTGAGGAAAGCTAGGACTTAGAAAGAAACTGTGCAAAGGTGAGTACAGTGAGACATATGCCTGCTCCTGTCATGTGTGGTGATCCAGCCCTGCTCCCACAGCTGTGTGTACCCATGCAGCTACAGCACTGGACCTAAGCTCACAAACTTTTATCTCCTGGAACAGAATGTCATATAACCATTTGGCCTGGATCACAGATGGAGCAGGTATGTCTGTCTGTACTCACCAATGTAAAGATACCTTAAGAATATGCATGGCAAGCTAAATGTGTCACCAAATATCCCATTGAGTGGACTTTTTCTCCCTATCAGAACTGCAGTTGCATCTTTGAATGTCAACACCTGAATTGAGCTGTCCTATGTTCAGGTACCCTGGACACTTATGTGGGGACAGGTGGCTTATCTCTGTTCTTCCTTTGGTATGGGACTTGCGGTGATACTTTCAGCTATCAGCCTGTTGAATATGCACTGCAGAAGTGGGACTCCAGCTATATATCAGCAGATTCTACAATAATATAGAAAAAGGAGTCTCATCAGAATTATTTAGGTGAGAGTGGGAATAGTGATGAGAGTACTTGTATTTTTTCTGTATTGGCTGGGTCACTCTGCAGCCCTGAAGACACAGCCCTTAAAGCCAGAGTGAGTAGGAAGGAGTGCTATGAGTGGTGCAGGTAATAAGTATTCCCACTGTGAATAGAAAGCTCTGAACCCTGGTTTTTGGTCCATGCCTGTCTACACACAGGGCAAAAACAGTGCCTCGTCTTTGCTCTATTTCGCTTTACAGCTCTTGACTTTCCAGCTGCACCGTGGCTCACTTCAGTGTGTAGTGTGATGTGTTTCTGTCCCCTGCTACCTCTTCTCTCTCAATGAGAGTCTTCTTAAGAGACCTTCAAACCCATAGCTTAGCTTAAAGAGAACTGAAAACTTTTATTTCCCTAAGTGTTGCAGCTGCTAGACAATTGCACAAAAGGTAGACAGCAGTTGTCACATTTGAAAAGAAGTGTCTGCAAATGCTGGAGACCATATTAAGACTACACTGACATAGTCTTTTGCAGGCAGAGGTGAGCCTGTTTCTTCTGTTTTCCAAGCCATCTTAGGAGCTGCTTTACTGTAAGTTGATCCTAAGCTAATGCAACTACACAGCTTTATGTTCAAAAGTTTCTAGTTAGCATCATGTGCCCCAGAAAATAAGCTGAGGAGAGGGGGTGTCAATTGCCATTGAAAGTCCTATGTTCTGGTCCTATGCACCTTCAGGGCAAACCTCTTGGTTCTGACCCTAAAGAGTCTGAGGTGGGGGGGGCCCAGCTTGTGAAAGGAAACAGGAATGGCTCACCTATGTAGCCCTGCAGCAGGACCAGTTCAAGATGCCAGACAAGCAGGCTGTTGCCTTTTCTGCTGCCTATTGCAAAAAAGACAAATCCAAACAAGACAAAAAAGCAATAGCACTACTTTGCTTCACACAGAGCCCAGGAAAATGAGGCAGAAGTCTGCATCTTCAGATGATAATTGATGCCTCTGCTTCTTTATTTCCATGACAGGACCAAGAGCCTTGTTCCCCTGAACCCTTGTTTTCTGCCCCAGGTTTTCTTTCCTAGCTTTCACTACATCTCAGCACTTTCTGCAGCAGGGGAAAACATGCCCCAGCTCCTTGCCTTGCAGGAAGGCTACAGTCCTTTTCACTTGATTGAGCTGACTGTAGGTAGGAGTGGCTGGACACATGTGGTAGGTTTATCCTGGGCACCTAAGGAAGTCCCACTCAGCAACATACATGCATGCGAGACACCTAATCAAGATTGGCAGGATTTTCTGTGTGACCCTCAGTATGCACCTGCATTCTGCCTAAGCAGCATTTTAGGCTTGTAAAAGACAGTTTGGGTTCATACCCAGGTTCATCTCATGGTGCCTTGAAGAAATTCTGCTTGCTTACCTGCAAAAAAGAGACTTTATGCTTCCTGCTCCCACTGTGGTGGAGCCAAGGAATCAGGAAGCATCTTGTGTTTTCTAAATAGCACAGTAGAACAAGAGTCAGCTAAAGAGAAGGCAAACTGTATGGGCAAATCTCAGCCCCACTGAAGTCCCTGGCAAAAGTTCCGCTGACTTCAACAGCTTACTATTCTATGGTTGTGTGTCATTGTGCCTGACTGCAGCAGGCTTCAAGTGGCAGTGTTCATAGGTTATATGACTACTACAAAGGGCAGAATGCAACCTTCTCCATTTTTTATTATGACACACTCTGAGTAGCGAGTAGCATCTTTCTACATCAGGCCTTGTGCATCAAGTAACACGGAAAGAGTATTATCTTATTAAGAAAGTGTTTTTCTCACACTATAGAATAATCAGCATTGAATCTTTTCCCTCGCTATTCTATCACATTCCTCTCCATTCTATCACCATGCATATGCTGCATTCGCTGAATATTCTCATATTCAGCCTCACTGACTTTTGTTTAGGTGCATAGTTAGGGATACTGGGGGAGGAGTGTGGTAGACTGCATTTATGATTACATCTCAGGTATTTATCCATTCAAAAATAGCACAATAAATTTTTGAACAAACAGAATATTCAGAACCTTACCAAGAAAGACCATTGTTTTTCTGCAGCCATATGCCAGCCATTCCTGAGCAAAATCCCCCACATTATCTTTTTCATAGGTTCAGAGGGCAGTTACCAAGAAAAATTTCCACCTGTAGGCACTGTGTTAGTTTTTTTATGATTCCTCCTCCAGATTTATAAGAGAATTTAATAAGGTTTCTTATAGATTTCTTTGGTAATTTTTGAATATATATATATATATTCTTCTTGATTACGATCCCCTTTAACTCACTGGTTGTCCCAAATTACAAGCTTTGCATGGAATCAGTTGCCTTTGGCTATGTTTGGTATTATGTTACCTTCTGTTCAGTTAACGGTGTGGAGATAGGCCATAAGCACTGGAAAAACCTCAAAGCTCTTTTCTGCTGTTTTGAAATTGAGAAAGCAGAAACATAATTGCTTTTGTTGGATCACAATCCTGAATAGCAAAAGACTTTTTAAACATCTGCCCTTCCTTTGATTGGCTTTACATCTTCTCTCTTTTTTGTCTACTGTTCATTATTCTGCATTTTATTCACTAATGAAAAATTCTATCCATGACAATATTTTCATATGCTGTAAGATGACTGGGATTCAATGCATTTAATCTGATCTAGCCCTACAGAAAACCTTAATAGGATGTGACAATATATGTTAATTCTGTGAGGTTTGTATTTCCTTCTTGCTCATGCAATATCTGATCTGTCCTGCCTACAATCTCAGCACAATCTCTTGCAATACTGACTTTTAACAGAGCCAGACTCTTAACTCCCAGCATGTATTTGCAACAGCTATTGAAGTCAAACAATAGGTTTGACTATATAGGTTTGACTATATATGACTTCCCATGTAAGTGCGGCTATATGGGAAATATATTTTGCTTTCTTTGTCATTGGACCCTGCTCCCATTCAGATCTGTGGCAAATCAGCACAGACTTAAATTCTGCCAAGATCAGGCATCAGAATTGTTCCATTTTGCATGGGAATCTCTCTGACAGGAGAACTCGCATGTGTCTCTGTGTGCTGATCTCCTGCTCCCTCTTTATCAGTAATTGAATGACTTGATACGTCTCTCTTCTTTTTCTTTTTTTTTTTTTTTTTTCAATACCAGTGTCAAATACTTGTCATGATATTAGCATTCATTCCCAAGGAAATGTGGCAGCCACAAATAATGCTGATCCCTGAGTGGACTGGAATAATCTGTTCATTCTGCAGGGAATAGCTGTCCCTATTCAATAGTAATATTGAAATTAAGAAATAGCATTCTTTCTTTTAACATGGGAAGACAATACAAATAATTGGGGAATTTTCTAATAAGTCTGTTATTAAAACAGTATCTAGAGGAAACCTGAGCATGCAGCCAACTGAAATGTGTCCTTTTTTTTTTCCACTGGTTCGAGCATAGTGCTTGACATCAATACCACAAGTATTTTTTGTGCTACCTGGGAATAAGGGGGAATGAAGGCAGGAGGCTTTTGAAAAGTCACTTCTGATTTTACTCATTTAAGAGCTAAGTATTTCAAAAAGCAAAGAGGGCCAAATTTTGAAGTGCCGATAGTCCCCAGTTGGATCCAGATTTTCAGAAAGATTCCATTCTCATTTACACTTCTCAATAGAGCATTTTTCCACAAGTGCTCAGCAGCCAGCAATTCTTTCTGGCCAGGGAAGCCATTGAGAAAGCTGGCCTTTTTTTTTTATTTTTTTTTTTTTCAGAGCCTAAAAGGAAATGGGGAGTTCTTTTATGAATCAGGTTCTTCAGAAAAGTTATGCTGCCTGATGAGCATGGCATTGAGGAAAAAAGAGAAATATAACTTTCCTCGCTGAAACCTCTGGAGGCAGTGGGCGCTAGAAAGAACCAGTGAGCTGCTGGGCAGAGATAGCTCGCTTGGAGACTGGAGGCAATGGAGAAACACCCATAATTCCTCCTGAAGCTTTGCAGTTTATGAAGGAACAAGTATTTCCACAAATACCAGAATTATTCCGGAAGCCTAGTTTCCAATGGAGTTAGTGTTTCATGCCTGACTGACATTTTAAATGAATTATACTATGGCTGCGGTGTGAATTCTGCCCTTATCAGACACTGGAGAATCCATAAGGGAGAGAAGCCTTGGCTGCGGAGTGGATTCCCTTATGTCTAATAAGGTATAAGCTCTGACTGAAGCTTTCCTTCACATACATTCAATCTCTCTCCCTGGCGGATTCTGTGTCAAATGAGAACCAAGCGTGGGCTGCAGCATTTCCATCAGTAGGAAAACTCTTCAGCTTTCTATTTTTACAAAACCTTAGGAACTTGATTATCTCTGAAACCTCCACCTTTTGGCCAGGTTCAGCTGCAAGTGGCCAGTGGGTTCAGAAAGTTATTAGACAACCATGTGCACAAGCACACTCACACTGCAGTTATATGAGCTGTGCTTCCTCATGGAGCTGGGCTAAAAACACCCATTGCTAAAATCTAAATTACTGCAGCCTGCTGTGTCTGTGAGCGAGTTGGGGAGACTGTAATAAAGGACTAAGTGGAAAGAGAATATATAATTCTATCCCTCCTGTCCCATACAACAATCAGTTGCATGTCTCCCTCCATCCCTAGCCATAGGGTCTGCCCATCAGATGCAACCACTACAGAGCCCCTTTGGCGTGGAGCACGCTTAAGGGGGAGGCAGTCAGGGGAGCTGGAAGTATTCCTGGCCGGCCTGCCAGTGTGAAGGATTGGCAGTGCTTCTTGCAGTTTCCTTTCCCATGAGCAACTAGCAGCAATCAAATACAATCTAGGCCTCATTATTTGCCGTTAGTTTCTTTGATTCTGATTTGGAAACACGTTGCTAAGGAAAGCAAAAACCATGGTTAACTGATTGATAGAAAATAAGAGTCATAGAAAACATCTGGAGAGCCAGATGAGTACAAGCCATTGTTTAGTTTAATATCCTTATAATATTTGTTGCAAACAGCCAAGCTGAAGGGTGGATTCTTCATCATTTTTTTATTATGTGCTTATTCCAAAATATTAGTGAGCAGGCTTCAACAGCTTGATCCATGCCCTTTTGCCCAGACATTACCATGTCTTGGCTTTTTGAGGCTGTGTAAGGCCAAATTACTAGAACATAAAATCAAAACAAGAATGGTCATACTGGATCATACCAAGGTCCCTCTAGACTTTTGCCTCTGATGGTTGACTAATAGCAGATGCTTAGAGAAAAATACAAAGCCAAAAAATGCAGCCATTTTTCTGTGATACACCCTCCTAACTTCGAGTGATTTGCAGCTAGAGAACAAGCTGAGCCAGAGGTATTATCTTTGTATTTAATATGGCTACATGGATTTATTCCTCCTCTCAGAATCTCCCCTTCAACCTTTAAAGGTAAAAATAGTGAAGAGCTTCTGTTTCATGTAGAGAAAAATGTTGAAGAGGGAAGTACTACAGCTGGAAACTTTGCCAATCACCCCTATGAAATGGGGTCCATTGACCTGCAGGGATATATCTAACCCAGAGTTAAAGAAGGAGAGGCTCAGCTTCTGATTTGAACATTTGCTGTTCACTCTTCAGCTAACCACACAGCTGTTTGGCAATAGAAAGCAGGAGAGGGAATGGGGTGGAAGCAGACTGCAGCTGGCCAGAGCCTCCCTTGAGGTGGGGAGGAGGAGAGAAGACCAGCACATCACCTGGCTGATCAGCCCACCAGCTGCAGCCCTTGGGACCCAACACCTTGAGCAGGGTGGTCTCTGAGTACATACAGAGAGTTGACAGAAATGCAGTTAATGGCCAACTTTCTTCAAGTCGTTCCAGGTCCATTCCTATGTCAATCATAGTTATTCAACAATTGTGCTCTACAGCTACATCAGTGAGTTGCAGATTTGTTAAGGAATCCTCTGCAGGCCCAGAAGGGCAGATAAATGTTAGCTTATTTCTGATTTCTGCATATACTGAAAATGAGACAAAGAGTTGAAATCACTTGCCTGAAGCCCACAGAGCAAACTGGGAACAGAACCAGGTGTAGAAACAACATAACCCTAATTTTCTGTTTTCAATGGCTAGGCAGCACCTAATTTACTGTTAAATCTACAGGCGTAAATCCAGAGATAGATATACCAAGGGGGCTGTTTCCTTACAGAACTTTATTCAATATTTATAATATGTGCTTATGATGGTGATCGTCTACAAAATTACATTGTTCTGACTCCATAAGTGATATTTTAACTAACAAGAATTGTTGCATTAAAAAAATATGTGCTGGCATTTACAAAAATACCATGTTTTTTTCTTAATTCACACATCAGTTCTGAATTTATTACAATACAAAGCTGTTTGTAGTGCAAATACATTTTTGCAGTTCAATCAAATTCTACTGTGAGTTTATATCATGTCTGAGATCTGCAAGCCGGAGGGAAGGGAATGAAAGGGAAGGGGAAGGGGAAGGGGAAGGGGAAGGGGAAGGGGAAGGGGAAGGGGAAGGGGAAGGGGAAGGGGAAGGGGAA
>JASSUY010032273.1:49321-62859 GCA_032466535.1 Forpus xanthops
GCAGGGGAAGGGGAAGGGGAAGGGGAAGGGGAGGGGAAGGAAGGGAAACTTGTATGCATTTTGTCTGCCCAAGTCAAGTGGCTAACTTACTTCTTCAGGTTCACTTACAGTTAAGTCTGTTGTTTTCTTACATATTTGCCATTGTTATGAAGTCACTCATATTCTAAGTAGTTTTTTACAGCTTAACATGGTCAAAATGTTGGTTTGCCAGAAGAGAAAAGGCTGCTGAGCTGGTGTTGAGCCCACAGCTCAGAAATTCTCAGAAATTGACTCCTGAGGAAGTTCTGTGAGTGGTGAACACTCATGAAGGCATCCACCATAGTTTTTAATTCTACAAGGGCTGTTCCTGCCCTTTCTCACATTGCACTTATTTCTGACCAAAACTGGTGCAGTCCTAAAGCCATCCCCACTGAATCACCCTCCAGGGCATAACGGACGTGGTATAGTCCCTGCTATTCCTACTATTCCATTAGACCTTGTTTGCTACATGTGAAAGGGCTTGCCAGCATAGCTGCACTAATATAATACCAACAAAGCCATATCAGTGGAACCGTTTTGATGAACAAAATAATAAACCAGCAAAAATACTTTTTTTTTTCCTCCCTGGTTTTGCTCTGTCTACCTCAGGCAATTGTTTTCATGCTTCTGATTGACACAGCAAGGATCGCAAAACTGTCTGCATAGAAAAGAAATCCTGAGGCGAGGAACAGAATATTCACTGCTGGTTCTGGTTGCATCTCAGTTGTCTTTCTGGGCCAGCTGCTTGCATGATGGAGTTTGATTTTAGAACTGTATTACAGGAGATTTGGGGCAGATGTCATTATTATTTGTTTATTTTCCATTCTTAATATATTGTTTATTTTAAAAGAGCACTAAGGTCTAGCATTTTCTGATGCTATAAGATATAAAAACTAGGCCAAAAAAAAAGAGTGCTTTGAGGAAGACCAATAGATAGCAAAAGGACTGGCAATGTTTGACCACTGGGATGTATTTGCTGAAAGAAGACACTTTTTGAAGGACAGACTCAGTTTGAGCAACTGTGGAAATAGCCTTCTGGAGTCAAATCTGGCTGAACTGATAAGCAGAGCTTTGAACTGAGAAATGAAGGCTACAGAGTCAAAGACTCGATAATCTCCACATGCGCATAGACCACCAGAGGAGAAAGCCTAGGTACATGAGGGTATGCCAAAGCAAAAAGAAATTTCAGTGATCAGAATAGCAGGGAATAAGCAGAAAGAAAGTGCAAACTGTGATGAGAATTGCTTCCAAGTTGACAATATGGTGAGTGTCAGGAGCAGGTCTTAGCAAAGCTGTGGTGTGGGGTACAGAAATATTTAACAACAATGTATGCACCAGAAAAGGCAAGAGCATGAACTAAGCTGGCAGGGCATTAGGCAGGACAAGTATACACTGGTAACACAACAGAATAGCAATCACAACTGGAACACTGGTCTCGAAGCATATGCATTATTCAGAAAGGCAGAGATAAAGGTGAAGGTGGTGGCAGAGAACTGCACATTAATGATACGAAACACTGCAAAGAAGGATGTGCAGAAGGGATAGCATGCAAAAAGCAGAATTTGTTCCAGTTAAAATCACTTTGGGGAAAGCTAGTAAAAGAGAGTACTTGGAAAGTGGGAGCCCCTGATTTGGCTCTGGTTATGGGTCAAGTCAGCAGTAATGCTATTGGAGAGATGCATTCTCTTGGGTTTGTATTGTGGAGGGAAATTTTTACCTTCCCAAATAGGGATCAAAGGACAAATGCCACTAATGATGACAAAATCCAGATACTTCCAGATGCAGTAGCCAACAAATTTCCCAATAAAATTCTCACAGAACTAGTATGAAGTGAAACTTGGTTTTGGTAACTGATGACTGCAGCAAAAAATGACCTTGGATCAAGTGGTCAGGGACTGACACTTTCTAATTAAATGGAACAGATAAATGAGTCTGTTAATAAGGTTTTGCATTTCAAAAGGCCAAAGTTTGGTAAAGTCATAGAATTGATTAGTAAATGCAGATGGACTGCAGAGTGGGCATTAAAATGTGAAAGAGACCTAAAGAGCCACTCAGACTTTCTATGAGTCTGAGTGACTAAATGTTTAGGGAATCTTTGTAGCATGCAAAAGAGAAAGCATATAAAGACTGAAAAAAATAATTTCAAAGATAAGACTTGCTCTAAGCTTGTAAGTGAACAGAAATACCCGGCAATGCTATCCAAGGTGACTCTTATGCTACAGTATGACCTAGCTTTCAAAACAGGCAACTAAAATCCAGTGAGACAGTGATTAGAAAGTGTCAATGCTTTAGCATAAAACTTCGATGAGACCCTGTGGGCAGCTATGAGCATCCCATGGGCAAGAAAGTTTGATACCAACTGGAAGCACTGAGCACAAACTTGGCCAACTTGACCAAGAAGAAACAAGAAGAGAACTGAATTACCTGGCTAGATACAAGCTGGCCACAAGAAATCAGCAGAATCAGAAAATACTTTTTTGCTGTTAGCAACCTTGCTGAGGGAAGAGTGCGCACCAAGAATCTAATGGTATTTAAGACTGAACTTGACACATCGTTGAAAGCAAATCTATGCGTTTCTGATAAGAGGAGCTCTTGCTAGTCCAAGAAGCCTTTTCTAGTCTGATAGGCCTAACTGCAGCTAAATACCTGAGGGAGAGATTAAAAGGAGAGATTTGTGTGATGAGAGAAGAGTGAAGGTCTCCTTTGGTATTTGGTAAATCTTTCAGCTGCTTCTCAATTCTAAACTTCTGCTAGTTTGCTATACATGAACTGAAACAGAAAGACACAAATCTTGCAAAAATCTTCTCAAGTTTGTGCAATACTCAGTAGTTTGAACGCTGAAAGAGGAAGAACTTGGATTTTCATGTAAACTTCAAACCATTTATCGCAGACTTGTCTGACTAGTCAGCTGAACTTTACCATCTGAAATAATCAGGCTGGCTATATCTTATGCAGAGAACAAACCTGGTTCACTACCTGCCTGTCAGCCAAATATCCAAAGTAAAATAAAGTGGCCTAGGACATTTGTTTAATACTATCTCATATGTATGCAGCATTGCTGTTTGCCAGTTGAAGCTAAACAGACCTCAAGAGCTAAGAGCTTCTTGCAAGGTGCCATAGGAAATTATCCCTTGACTTCACTGGGATAATATATATATGGAGTTTCTATAGCTGAGTAAGTGGCTATTTCCTTCTCTGTCCCCAGGGTACACCTGCTCCTGCTGCTTCTCCAGAGAGGTCCTTCGAGTGAAATTTTCAGTAAAGGTGACAGGGTCCCCTGAGATATGTTCTTCTGAAGAAACTGATGCTTGGTTACTCGTCTGTTTCTGTCACAGCTAAACAGCCATTCCCTGTATCATGCTCTACTCTTGAGACTCACTGGTCCAGCCTCCATTGTGCACCATGGCTCTGGTAACTTGTTTCTTTGCAGCCCAGTGCTGCTGGCTGTCCCAGGCTGCTGACATCCCAAGCAAGGTGCTGTTGATCCCATCACCACCTGGTTCCATCTGACACACGAAAGCTTGAAGCAAAGCAAACAAAAAGGTTTTGTGATACCTATGTCTCTTCCACTGCAGCCCAGCATAGCAGCTCCCTTGCCTTCATACCTCCCAGTTCCTGTGGTCTCATTAACTAGGTAATGAGATAAAAGTTTGAGTTTATTATGGTGTAGATCTAACTCTATACAAGCTGTGTGTGCCAGCCCTGGGTAAAGGGGTGTATTTCATCCTAGCACAACCACATGAAAAGGTATTCCTATATTTATTTCTGACAGGTTTTAGTTTGGGTTTTGGAGTTCTGTGTTTCATTTAATGCCTACCTGGCTCCTAGACTCAAATGGTTATGCAGAAAACATTTGAACAAAAGGGAGAGTCCATCTCACTCTGTCATGAAAAAAAAAAACACTAGAAGACTTCATGACACAGAGAAGCACTATAGCCTGGATGGCAAACAAAGGACTGCCAAAGTAAAACTGCATTTCAACCGGCATCACTGTAAATTGATCAAATGAGCTGCAGGCAGGTGTTATTTTGCCTGAGTGTTTTGTCATGGACTACACCATAAGTCAGGCCCCTTTTTTAAAACTGAGCCCACCCAAGAGATGTTTCTTTTGGGCAAAACACGTTTGTGCTCAGTAATAATAGCTCATCTTGACTTGACCTGAGTCCCAAGGCAGTGCTGAATGCAGCCTGTCCTTGTCTGCACTGCCTGGAGGTAGGACAGGTCCATCTACTCCAGCTTCAGGCATCTGGTCAGGTACTCTGAGTGATGCAGGCAACTTCAAAAGGTGACTCATTCCTTCCTTTAATAAGGTAGCTTCCCTAAGCTAGCTGGCATGAATAAGCTTCCATCTTTTTCCACTGAATAGAGAGGGAGCCCAGACTTGGCTTACGCATTAGCCAGTGTATGGCTAAAGTTAGTGAAGATAAATCCCATCTGCAGTCAGTGCTGTATCTGATAACTGAATTGCTAAAGCCACATTTGAAATGCAGGCATTGCTTTTAGAAATAGGTATCATAAACTTATTGGTATCAGATGTTCTCCATAAATGGGCAGTTCTAAAGGGGGGACAGGACGGGGGAGGGATAGTAACCCCTTGATTGTGAAATTACATGATTACTAAATGAATATGATTCTTCAGCAGGCTGTTTTTAATGTCTAGGTTGTGTTTCTAATGAAGGAAAACATGTTGTATCACTGATCCATATCACAGTACTCATGCTGTCTACTATCAAGAGAAGGCGAGCTCTAAACACAGGATCTCTCAGAGTTTTATTCATACCTGCAGAAATAAAACCAGAAGGTTGTTCTTTTTTAAAATCAAAATAGTCTCTGTGCAGTGTATCTGATTCAAAACATATTGCTAGCAAGGTGGAACCTTGAAAACATTAAGATTTTTCTATGGTCAAAGTTAAAGATTAGAGGGCCCTGAGGAAAGAGAACACATGGGCCAAAATTTTTAAGCCTAAATATTAAAGGTAGTCAGCCAAGTCAAACATTGGCATCTACATGAAGGGCTCATGAATTACAGAGGGACCGAGCACCCATCCTAGCACTTCTGAAACCTACTCCAGTTTTAATTAAATAAATTCATGTGGATGAAGCTCCTTCAATTTTGTACAAAGGAATTAATGTGCTCCTTGCTTTACTAGAAAAATCTCATAGGGTTTGATCCCTTGTCTTTCTACACTGGAAAGGGAAGAACTGTAAGAGAAGCGTTTGGGGCTGACAGAGGGTTTTTCAGTTGAATTATAGCTAACCCCCCAGAAAAAAAAAACAAAGGAGCCCATCACATAATTCACCAGTGGCTCAGCAAAAGGACTTTGGAGGAGCAGAAACCTCTCAGCAAGTTCAGAATCAAAAGTTTAGGATGGTCTAATCACTATGCATTGCACAGTGAAAAGTACCTTCGACTTGACACAGCTGATCCTGCTCTTCTGGGACTGACCTGGGAGATGCATTGCTTAGAGTTAGCTCAAGGAGCTGTTCTCATCTTTCGAGTATGAGAAAACTCGCAACACTGAAATAATTTCAAAGCCAGAGCTTAACTTCTTTAAATGACAGAGAAAACCCCAAGCTACTGTAAGATTATATAGTCAAATAAAATAGGTGTCATATTTTAGGTTGAATGACAATCTTTACATCCTACCTGTTAGAAAAGAATTAATATCTGCTACTGTAGAACTAAAAGTAGGCCTCCCTCACCTGTGTCAGGAGGGCCTTTCCTAAGCTGGAGGTTGTAACAGCAAAAAGTGCCAGCTGCCAATCCTTCTGAACTTGTGCTGCTTGTGGGGTGACTGAAGAACGATCATGGAGAATCCTCCACCTGAAAGACATTGAGCAGCTGTCCTTCCATCACTCTTCACATAAAAGTGGAAGAAAAACTTTCTTAGTTTAAAAGATTCTCTCAGTTAAAATCAGTAATTCCCATTTGCTAATGTAACCACAAGCCCAGACCTCTCTGTTGTTCCTGTCCTTTGCTGGACAGTATGGCTTTGGACAAGGCACAAAAGATTTGGCTGTACGAACCTTCTCCATTCATAGTGTAGTAAGCCAGATGCCAAACACAACACCAGGCATGCCAGCCTTGGTGCAAGACACTTGAAAGTTAAGTACTGAGACAACTATCTTCTAAAATATGTAAATCCTTCACTGATTTGTTCCTTGACTTCTAGTCATAAACCTCTCTAGCCTTACTCTTCATAGGTAGCTAATTGTCCTGGGTTCAGCAGTAGCAGTCATTTTTCTCCTTCTTAGTAGTTGATGCAGCACTGTGTTTTTGGCTTTTGGCCTGGGAAAGTGCTGATAGCACCCTTGTTTTGAATTGCTGCTCAGTAATGTTTAATCTGACCGAGGACTTTCTGAGTCTTATGTTCTGCCTGGGAGGAGGGGAAGCCAGGAGGAAGCAGAGACAGGACACCTGACCCAAGCTGACCAAAGAGATATTCCATACCACAGCATGTCATGGCCAGGATGTAAAACCTGGGGATAAGGACCTGGAAGAGTTAGTTCACTGCTCGGTCAGGCTGGGTATTGGTCGGAGGGTAGTGAGCGGTTATATTCTCTTATCATTATTATTATTGGTGTTAGCAGCAGTGGTTTGTGTTATACCTTAGTTACTGGACTGTTCTTATCTCAACCTGTGGGAGTTACATTCTTTCAATTCTCCTCCCCATCCCTCTAGAAGTGGGAAAGAGGAAGTGTGTAGGGGGAGCTAACAAGCTGTGTGGCTGATTTATGATTGGGCTTAAACCATGACATTAATGTACTGGGGTGTGCCTGATTTTTCATGCCTGCTCTGAAACATCCTAGCCTGACTATCAGAGTTTGTCTGTTGTCCATACATCCTAAAATACATTCTTAATTCATGATAGACAGAAATAGCCCTTCATCCCAGTCATCAAACAAGATGAGTGTTTGCAGACTCAAGAAGGAAAATCTGTTCTTGTCTGTGGATACACACATTATATTTCTTGTCTTTAAAACCAGTTGATTGACAGTATTTCATTCTCATCATGCAAAGTTTAATTTGTATTTACAAGCTTTATTTGGATACTAGAATAAGTGTGTGCTATTTTTCATTATTGGTGCTCCTAAAGTGTCAGGAGATTACACGGGACAGGGATTACAAATCACACTTTCACCTCTGAAAATGCAAAACCCAATAAAAATTTGACCAAGTAGCAGAGAATTGATCAGGCAGCAGTTACTGATGCTTAATTGTCTGGTTTATGTAGTAGCCTGTGGTGCAGCACAATCCAAAAGGATAATGTCCCGATCACCTTGCAGTTCAGATTCCTTCTGGTGCGTACAAAGTTTTCACTCCTTATTGTAAAGGAGGAAAGAGCACCTAAAAAGTCTAATTCTGGCTCTCAGAGGGCCTCAGAATTTAATTTCAAGGTGAAGGCTTTTCAACATACTTAGTTGTTCTTCTGTTCAGAAGGTACAGGCAACCTGAGTGGATAAATCCCATTTCCAAATGGTGTGAGTCCTGTAAAAGATGCTTCAGATGTTACATCAAAATAAAGAGGGATTTAGAGCCTAAATATTTCAGCATGGGCTCTAAGACTGAGGTCCACCTATGGAAAAGGATTTAGACTCATAGCTCTTGTTTAGGCTTTTCTCTCCCTGCTGGTGCTTAGAGGAAGTCAGGACCTCACGCAGGAGTTTGTAGCCTAAATCCTCTGTTTGGGCTGGGCCTTAAATGCCTTAGCAGTTGCAAACTTCCAAGCCAAGGGATGTCAGTGGCTCTCAGGTACCTAACCTGACAAAATCACTGGCAAATGTAACCTGGCCATCTAAGTCACATAGGATTTGCCATAGGCAGAAGTGATATACAAGGGATAGGACAACCTGGGCTGAAAAATAAATACCGCTTGAGTGGCTGATGCAAATACAATTGATGCTAGGCAAAGGCTACTGTACCATTTGATGACTTTAGACATGGACAGAAAGATTTCTGTGCTTCTTTAAGACTCACTGCCAACATGCATGTGCAGAACTAGGTAAATGCAGCAAAAGCAGTATGTGTAATTGAAGACAGAGGTTGTATTTTGTATCTGTAACAGAAATACAGAAGCTGAATGAGGGCAAACTTCAAACCTTAAGGAAATCTTCTGTCCTGGTTCAGTAGCAATACCTGTATTCTCCAATCCTAACTTGTGCCCTTAGAGGTGGCAACAGCTGTAGAGGGGCAGGCGTCTGTAGAGGCTGGTGGTGATCTTACATGAGCCCAAACATGTCCCAGAGAGTCCCTGCTTCTGTTTGCTACTCATGCTGTGGGCCTGGGGTGAGCAGGTTCCTAATCTGGGCAACTCACTTTATGCCTTAGATCAACAGCGGTGACTGGGTCAGGCACGTCCTGAAATTAGAACACAGGCAGGGCTGCAGTGTCCTCACAAAAGGGCACCATCATCATTTAACCTTAACAATTAGCATAGGCTCAAACATTTTGGTAACAGAGAGCTTCCTGAGCTACAAAAGAAGCAGCAGAATTTGGGCCCTGTTCACTTGCACGTTGTGGCCCTGCCTGACTTCCACCCTCAACTCTGGCTGTCTTTGCTGGGATGTATTCATCCCCACATCAAAATGAAATAAAGAATTAATAACTAATGGCGATGATTACAATAATGATGATGATGATGTAGCTCTACCAGTTCTTCACAACTACAACAGCATAATAAATAAAACTAAAAATAAACCCACAGAGGCTCTGGGGCAGGTTTTGTGCAGAGGATCAGTACCTTTCCCCTTGCAAAGGGCACCACCTCGCTCCCAAGAGCGGTGCCCACCTCCCCCCCGTTCCCGGGGGCAGGGGCCGCTGAACCCAAGGGGTGTCTATATGTCGGGGCAGCCAGAATGTGCCTCGAAAGAAATCATCACACCATGTGGTCGGTGCCTGCTTTGCCCAGACAAGAGGGGCTTAGGTAAAAAAGAGGAGTAAATAAAAATAAATAGAATATTAAAAAAAATAAAGAAAAATAAGAAAAAAAATCAGGGTCAAACATAAAGAGGGGAGGAAAAGGAGTAAATAATTCCTCCGCCCTGAGTCCCTGGCGCTCCCGAACCACAGGGAGGGACGGGCGGCGGGACCGGGCCCCGCTGCCCCCGGAGGTGCGAGCGGCGGGGCCGCCGCCTCCCGTTAGGTGGCGCTACAGACCTTGCAACCACGTGCGCGGACGGGAAAAGGGATCATCACCATCAGCGTAACCATTAAAACCGACAAACTCCCAGTGTCCGAAAGTGCAAAGCCCGCCCCGCGGAGGGCTGGGAGTGGGGGGACGCCTGTGGCAGGATGCCCCTTGGCCCCGGGGTCTCAGGACAAGTTGTCGGCGGGACAAACGAACGACAATGTCCGGGGGAGCCGCGCTCCTCCAGGGGAAAAGAGCCTGGAGAGACGAAGGGACGCACGACCGGTGTCCCAGACGGGTCCCAACCTGCGGAACCCGCGCAGAGGTCCCCATCCCTCCCCGCGTTCCTGTTCTGTTCCAAAAAGCTGGTCGGGCAATCTGCACAGCCGAGCTGCGAGCTGCTGGCCGAGGGTTTCATCAATATCCCCCGCACACTTCCCGGGTTTTGATGTCTTGGAGATCCGTGTTCCCCCCTCTTTAGGACCCAGCACGTTTCCGGACAGCCGGCCTGCGGCCCGGGTCGGGGACCCGCTGGAGTGGAGCTACCCGCGATGTGCGGCTCTACCCGCGACCCACTCCAGGCATGGCGGGGACGGACGGGGACAGCGCTGCCGGGGGACAGCGGGGGTCCTCTCAAACACCGCGCCGAGCCAGTGGCCGGCTTGGGGTCACTTCTCTTCCTAGTCCGCAGCAGAAAGGCGGCCGCTTCCCTCCAGCTCGGTTGCTGAGCGTGTAGGCAAACATGCTGGGAAGGGGTCGGGGCTGTCAGAACGAAAAGGCCATGCTCCCCCGCATTCCGTCCCTGCCGTCTGGAGGTGAACTTCCCGGCGGGGTGAGTTCTCCTTTAAGAAAGGGAACGGTTCCTTATGCATATTTAAGGATGTTTGTCTGCAGTAGTGCCCAGCTGACGCGGGGTCGGAGCCTCACACGCGGGACCCGAATTCTCGGGGAGTAAATCATCCGCGCTTTACACGCACGCTCTGCCAGGGCTGAGCCCCTTGCCATTGCCCTAAACACATGTAAGTCAGAACCGGGGAGGGGGACTGGGGAGGAGGAGGAGGAGGAGGAGGAAGAGGGGTAGAGGCTGAATCTACTTAGGAGGATGAGTGGGCTATTTTGTTCATTCCCATCACCTACATCCAATTTAAAAAAAAAGTCGAAGGAAAGAACACCCCCCCCCCCAACAGATAATAGAGTTTAGGGCAAGGAATCTTGTCCTTGGACTTTCTTTTTAGCTTTTTCTTTTGTTCTTTCGTGTTATTTCCCGCCCAGCCCAGGGGCTGCTGACCCTCTCAGCATGCGTGCATCCCTACGGTACCCAAACAGTGGGGTTTCGGAGCTTGCCCCCACAACCTTTCGCCCTCCACGGGAGCGCTTTGCTGGGTGAGCAGGTGGCCGTGTGAGGAGCGGAGGGGAGCGCCAGGAGGGTGAGTAAGCCCCTCGGTGCAGCGGGGGGGTGGGGGCGGGAGGAGCCCTCTCTTCTCACAGTCATTCATCATAGGGCTCTACCGCCGTAACGGGGGGGATCCCGAGCATCCCGCGGCCTCCTTGGGGATGCTAGCGCCTTGGAAAAGACCCCTTGGCGGCCAGGCACCCCTCCACCCATACGTATATATATGCTTTTCCTATACACATAGGAAAAGACAGGGTGTATGTGAAGGTCAGTGGAGCTCCAGTGGGAAGGAGCAACTTTCAGAGCTTTGCTCTTAGCGGTTTCCTGTCTTTTAAAGTGAACTTGTTCGAGTGTGTTATTCGAAATGTGGTTCAGTAGTTATGCCTTCAAATTAAGTTGCTTCTCGGTCCTCATTGGGAAAAGCAGACATGTGTCCTCAATTGTATAGTATAAAAAAAAAATGAAAAGAAAGAAAGAAATCTACTAGGTACTTTATGATTCCATCTGGAGAAATTAAAAGCCCAGAGCTGTAATGTTTATTCTTACATAGTTTACAAAAAAAAGGGGGAAATGTGTGAGACACATGTCTCCAAATATAACCAAAGTGCTTTCCCTTCTGGTTAAAAAGTTGCATGCAAATGTTTTCATTTTGACACTCCCTGCCACCTGTACTTCGCAGAGAAACTTTTCTTGGCGTTAGTGACGAAGCACCAATAGTACTTATTAATGAATTAATTATTATTATGGCTGCTGAATTGACTTAAAGTGCTTTAGAGGCCAGACTAATCCATGTTAATCAGTTACAATTAATGGTGTTTCAGCTGTGGTTTTAAGCACAGTTTCACGGACTGAGTTGAGGAGGCTATGCATGGGGTATAAGGAGTGAGGGGAGCTCCTAGGATACCCCCTGGCCCTCAGCCCGACCCCCGTGACATGAGGGTTCCTTTTCGGCTGCGGGAACCGGCACAACGTTGTCCTGGTGCCTGCCTCAGGTCACGCGAAGGTGCCTGAGGTGACCAGCTCCTCTTTCTCCAGCCGAGAGCTCCAAAGGCTAAGGAACTCCCTGGCTTAAGAATGGAGCCCAGGGAAGAGATTCTCCTCTGGAGAAGGCGTAGTGGGGACGGCAGAGGGAGTGGGCTTTTGTATTGCGGGCAGCAGGGAGCCTGCGGGGCACTGAGACCCCCCAGAGGGCTGGGCTGCGGCTCCCGACCGGGGGTGGACTGGCAAAAGGAAAGGCACGGGGAGAATTAACCCCCCCTCGAGGGGACAAGCGGCAGCTGGGGCAGGCTCTGCGCACCCGGCGGGAAGGAAGGGAGGCCGCAGGACAGGCGGCAGGAAAAGCGGGGACTTGCAGCCGCGACACCGAGGGGATGGTCACACCTGCCCTGCCCTCACCGGCTACTAGGGGTTCCTGGCTGCTGGGACTCCGGGCTCAGCGGAGGGAGCTGAGGAAGGACAAGGCCTGGGAAGGGAGTTAGGGAGTTGGGCACAGCGTGGGAGAGCCCCCCGTGGAGGTGGGCAGGGAGGAGAGGAGTTGGGGGCAGCTGGTGGCAGAGCTGCCCGTTTGTGCTCGGCACGACTGCTGCGAAGAAGTGCCCCTGCCCCGAGGGGTGGAACGGGGAAACTGAGCTGGCTCGGGGTCGGGTGGAGCGAGGGAAGGCTGGGATCAGGCCGGGGGCCGCATACCGACTGCCCGCAACCGCGGGGGAGCTGGCTGCGGGGAGGGGGGTAGGGGGGAGGTGACTGGATGGCCAGTTGCCACTGTTTTGCGGGGAAACGGGCTTTTCCAAGGGAATAACGTGTCCCCCTTCCAAAGTACAGGGTGGGAGAGAGGGAGAGCAGGATGTCCTCCCCCTGGCTGGGCGACGCATCCTCCTGGGAATCGGGAGAATTATGAGGGAGAACCGGAGGAGAGGGGGTCTTCCCATGGGTCACCAGGTGTCCCGAAGGATCGTTGGTGGGCAGAGACTCCTAGTTCCCGAAAGTCACCCCCTGCCTCAGCCTTCAATGTGATGATTCCCCCTTTCCACCCGCCAATCCGCAGAATGGCAATTGGGAAACTGTTCTCCATCCCATCGTCCCTGGAATTGTGTTGCTGGGGTTATTTTCTGCAGTTTGATTTTTCTTCTTCTCCCACTCCAGCTCTTTCTCAAAGATTCACCTTCTTTTATTTATTGATTTTTCCCTTTATCCCATTGACTCTACTCTTAAGTTTTAACTTAATGTGGGCAAGCAAAACACCAAACATCCCTCCAACCTATACGTGCAGACAGAACAGGGGGAGGTTTCTTGGCGAGCAGTAAACCAACCAAACAGAAAAACTTTTACCTGCAAGAGAAGACACTGTACAAAATCACACCCACGCCCCCACCATCCCCCGTCCCATATCGAATACAGCTGTAACTCAATGAAAATTGAGGGGAAAGATGCGTTTTCCACGTGGGCACGGGACAAATAAGGCAACAGCAGGCGGCCGAATGGGTAGGACGCCGAGGTCCTGCTCGTCACGAGTGGAATCGTTTTCTCCAGCTGGGGCGGGTGGCGATGCTCTCGCAGAGGTGCGGGAAACAAATCCTTGGCTTCCGTATATCACAAAAGCAGGCTGCCTTTGATGGAACATGCGTATTAAATAACTTCTTTCTCCCCATGCCTCCTTTCCTCCCTATTTTTGTTTCCCTGGGTCGAGGGACCTAGGTGGTCAAGAATAAAAAAATGGGGGGAACAGGGAAAACCAGTACTCGCGTTTGTGGCGGCACTTTGTCGTCGGGCCCAGCACACCCGCCTGAGATTATTGCCGGAGATTTATTTGCATGCAGCTGCAAGCCCACCCCCCGGGTGCTGACCGCTGCGCATAAAGGGCTGCCGGGGCCGGCCCCTGCCCGGCCGCAGCAGCTCCCAGCGGGGGCACGGCCCAGGAGAGGAGGGGGTTTGGTTTGGGAGTGGGTTTGCTCCCGACAAAGCTTGGGGGGGGGGGGGGGGGAAGGGGGGGAGGGTTCCTG
>JASSUY010032274.1:0-10914 GCA_032466535.1 Forpus xanthops
TTTTTTTCTTTTTTTTTTTTTTTCTTTTTTTTTTTTTTGTAGCACCAAATATAACACAGTCTGATGCTTCTAGGTGTTAATAATTATATCTCTCAAGAAGTACCTCATACAAGAAAAGTAAAGGATGCGTATAGGTTTATTATCTTGTTTCCCATTTGTACATTTCTACAGTTCAATGAAATATAGCCGTGGAGTTTTATAGGAGACAACATTCATATTGTGTTTTCTATACTTGCAGGTTTGACCCGCACTTTTAATTTGCTACCTTCAGGCTGTAATATGCATATGTTGCCATAGAATAACCTCATAGATGTGACATTTCTTCAGAATTGGATTAGGAGTTGACTGAAAACTACTACTTAAATAATTTATCTGTCTTGTCTCTATGGCAAACATCACAAGGTCTTCCTGTCTACATCTCATGGAAGGTCACTCTGCCTTCATCTTTGTTTTGCCCCTGGAGCACCTCTTTAAAAAGCAACAGCTAATTTTTTACCCCTTGAGTCTCATTCTAAAATTAAGAACTGAGGTTATAAACACAGTTTATAAAGCAAAGTAATTCAGAAACTTCTGAAAACATGTCAAATAACCAGATAGCTTCCTAATGTAATTTTCTATTCAGATTTCAACTGCAGGATAATTCATACACTCTCTGTTTTGAGCCCTAAAAAGTTTCCATTACATGCCTCAAGCTTTTTACAACAGAGCTTGTTTTCATTATTCATAGTTGTCTTTTGTATTTTTATATATATATATATGTGCATATATAGACATTTCCAGAGCTTTTGCCCCATAACAACATCTAGACTCAAGTCCTCACAGATCAGCTGATTTAATTCACTAGCTTTATCAAAAGAACTTTCACCAGAGAAGCAGTGTTTTACAAGTCTCCTACAGACACATCTGCTTTGTTTTCAGTAATTGAGCAGAGGCTATATATGAGCTTCTAAAAACTAGTAGCCCGTACTGCATCCTTACTGCCTGCATATTCAGAGCTTGATCCTGAGTTAGTTTACAAACTTTGCCTGACTTCTTTTGCTGTACCTAGCAGTTAGCTTTTTCGAATTCAGATTAACAAATAGACAGTGCAATCGGAAGTATTTGGCAAGATGCATATTCAAATCTACCAAATAAAATATTGCTTGTGTAGATTTTTCAATATTGGTTGCTAAACATATATGGCTTTCTTGGTCTCCAATCCTCTCTTCTTCCAACTGCTATTCTTTTCCCAAGTCTCTTGCTTCTGTTACATCAGTCATATTTAACCTCACAGTTGTAGCTACCTCCTTCTTAATAGAAATCTTTCTTACTCTAATCTCTGCTGCCCTGAATCTTTCAACTTCAATATTCTTTCTGTCATATTCTTTGTGGCAAAGACCTCATGTCACACACAGAAAAAAAAAGGATCATTGCCAGCTCTCTTTTTCGTGAGTCTACTAGATCAAACCTCAGACAACAGGAGTCCTACAGGGCCACCTATTCCATTTTTTTTTTTTCTAAACAGTAGCAGTCAGCCCTTGCTGTGCACACAAACTCAGCAGCTGTTTCTTCTAGAGCCTATCATAACTCATGTCTGTCTACCGACTTTACCCAACATAAGCTAACTAATATGCTCATCATTTTCAATGTGAGAAGTCAATGCACAGGCACTTGGAAAAAAATCTTTTAAAATGCTTTTACAGCTAATCTAATGCAATTTTCAGCCCCTCATTGACTGAAAGAGGTCCCTTGAGTATGACCTTTAATGAGCACATTCAAATTAGGTTGGATCAGTTATGCCCTAAGAATGCCACTCTTTCTCCATTAACTGTAAATGGAATTTAGGAAGATGAGCTAAAACATAACCATTATGAACACCCTGAGCTCATTCCAATTGCCTGCATATGGACCTCTCTCTTCTTCCTGGGATCTGAAGTATCTAGCTGTTGCTACTAGATGTTGCAAATCTTCTGCAATGAAATGTACCATATTTCCTTGTCTTTCTGGTTTCATTACACAAACCAAACTAAATATTTCTTTTTATGCCAGAAAACAATCTACTATTGATGATTTTTAAACTGCTCCAGTTTATCTCTTCTGGCCAAAGCTCCTGATTAAAAACGTCTCCTATAAGTCTTCTGTGTCATTTCTGCCAGTCTCACTGGTATGCCTCAGATATCCTTGAGTTCGTCAGACAGTGTCAGGTGCCCATGTTTCAGAAACTGAATTAAGGCCTGAGTGGGATTCAATATGAAATGGATGTGTTTATGAATGGGGCAAATGACTTAAAATTAAATGCAGATATCTGCACTGAGGAAGATGTTTAACTTTCCACAAGTGTCTACGGAGATAATGAACTTAATTCATGATATCTACTGCCATTTGAGAGGCCTTAGACAACCAAAAAACTAAGTCTAAAAAGTTAAAAAGATGAACAAAGTCTCACTCCTTAATTAGATGTTATTAGTCTTCTAAAAAGTGGTTACCCGAGTATTTAAGTGGTTGCAAGGTAAAATGGTAGAAAGTCAAAGGAATGTGGTTCCTGCAGTTACTAGAGGTTCTATAGAATGGACTATGATCTCAAGAAAGCAAAAAACTAAGTTAAATTTCTTTTTAGTTTTGCTTTTAAATAGAATTTTATAAAAGGGTGATTTCATATATATGTTCTAAAACACACCAGAGGAGGAAAAGATTCTCCTAATCCTTGTTTTCTTCAGAGAACAAGCTACTCAATTATGTTTATTTTTTTGCAAGTAATTAATTAATTGCTGCAAACAGTACCAGATTTCTTACAGATTTGTCAGCTGAATATAAATAATAATATCTCTTCAGTCAGTATTTTACTTTAAACAAGTTTCCAATACTTTTAGTTTTGCATTACTTTATTCCACTTTTATACTAACTAAAAAAAACCAAACCCTAGAACTCAAGGATACAACTAGGGTCTGAAAAACGTAGCTAAAAAAATGCTACTTCCGCAGGAATCAAAAGGATACTGCAACATCTTCCTTGGGGAGAGGTTGAGGAATATTAAATCCTTTCTGCTTTTTTTGCTTTTTAAATTTAAGTGCATAACATCCTCTATGGTTGATTCTGGGCACCTGAAGAAATGCTGTTCAACTGAATCAAGTGTATAACTATGTTAAATTCACCACTACAAAAATCAAATCAATTGAATCTTTACCACTTTCTTCCTAATACTGAAAAGAAGGATGACTTTTTGAGTTTCCAATGCTTGTATTTGAACAGAATTATAACTTTTTTAAAAATCTCTTTTTAAATTATGTGACCTAGTACAGAAAATAATCAAAGCATCTTCACTGTTCATATTACCCTTTCTTCTTGTTGATATTTTGAATATTTTTGCTGATGATTCAGAAAATGCTGGAATTAAATATAGTTACAAATCAAAGAGAGAGTTTAGTTTTTACTTAAAGCAATAAAAAAGTATATTCATAAACCAGAGAAGTGGCGTAATGCTAACTCCTCTAATTCTGCAAGGGAAGGGAATAAAGATTACAAATGTAATAGGGGTATTTCACATGGAACATCATGAGGAAGAAAAAAGAGAAGAAACTACCCAAACAATAAACCCCAAAACTGCTGCTGTTCCGTTTTATTGCTGTACCTTTTGCTCTTCCTATTAAGGACATCTGAGTGGTTTGGGAACTTATTCCTTACATAACAAAGAATGACACTTTTTCTGTGCTTTGAAATTTCATAATCCTTAGGGCTTATCTCAACAGTAATTAACCTTCATGGCAACCAGCCAGATAAAACTCTATAAATCTCCTGGAACGTTCAACCTAGAAACTAACTAATTTTTTTTTCTTCTTTTTTTGGAAATTAAAACCACGATTATTACCTTGAATTCAAGTTACAACTGAGTAGTAAGGAAAGTAAAGAAAATTCTTAGTTTTTCATTGTATTTATTACTTGTCAAGTAAACAGTCTCGAACCCGTAGCTGCAATATTAAAGAACATAAGCTGAAATTTTTGGGCTATTTCTTAAAATGTAAGAGTGACATTTCCATTAAGCAAGCACATGGGGGAGGGAGGAAGGGAGAATCTTCTTTCTCTGGGTATTATAAAGGAGGAAACAGAAAGAAAAATTGCTGGTATTTGGATGGAGAATAAAATGGACTTATAGCAAGGTATGAATTTTTATATATTTAATACTGACTGAGTAAAGAATGCATGCAAAGTCATCCGTGTTCCAAACCATTTATCTAAGTATTAGTGTGAGTTGCTATCCAAAGATTCCTTACTTGGAAAATCACTCAATGATAGAATGATAAAATCTTTGAGTGGTTTGGGCTGGAAGGGACCTTTAAAGATCATATAGCTCTACTCTCTCCTACCATGGAAAGGGGCATCTTTTATTAGATAAGATTGTCCAAAGCCCCACCAAACCTGACTTTGGACACTTTACGACTTCTCTAGGCACCTTCTCTAGTTTCTCACCACTCTCATAGTAAAGAATTTCTTCCTCATGTTCAGTCTGAATTTACCTTCTTTCAGTTTAAAGTTGTTACCCCTTTTTCCATCACTACAGGCCCTAGTAAATTCTATCTTTCTTATAAGCCCCCTTCAGTATTGAAAAGACATAATAATGCCTCCCCAGAGTTTTCCCTACTCCAAGCTGAACAAGCCCAGCTCTCTCAGCTTTTCTTCATAGAAGAGGTGATCCAGCTCTCTGACCATTTTCTCAGCCCTCCTCTTCACACACTAAAACCAGTCCATGTTGGGAGCCAGAACTGGACCCAGTACTCGAGGCTGTTCTCATGATAGCAGAGAGGGGGAGAATCGCATCCCTTGATCTACTGGTCTTTTTTATGCAGCCAAGGACATGATTGGCTTTCTGGGCTTCAAGTACATGTTATCTATTCATATCTAACTTTCCATTCATCAGTGTCATCAAGTCCTTCTCCACAAGGCTACTCTCAATCTATTCAGATTCAGGCTCACCCCTCAAGCCTGTCAATGTCCCTCTGGATGGTATCCTTTCTCTCTAGCAAATCAACTGCACCATTTATCTTTGTGTCATCTGCACTATGTTAGTAATAATATAGTGACAAATTCCTGCTCCAGTAAAGACACCTGTGGGACACCTCTCATTAGTGATCTCCATTTGGACATACAGCCTTTGATTGCAACACTTTGGATGCAAACATCCAGCCAATTCCTCATCCATCAAACAGACCATCTATTTAACCCATATCTTGTCAATTTAGTGACAAAAATCTTGTGTTGGACCTTATCAAAAGCCTTACAGAAGTAAAGATAAGTAACAACTATAGCTCTGCCATTGTCCACTGATGCAATCACTCTATCCTAGAAAGCCACCAGAGTAATTGGGCATGCACTGCCCATGGTGAAGCCATGTTGGCTGCCTCTAATCTCCTTGCTATCATTCATATGCCTTGATACATCTTCAGGAGGATCTATTCCATGATCTTATAAGACACAGATTCGACGCTGAACTACGAATCCAGTTTACTGTAGCCAAGTGCACCAGTTAGAGATGGCACAAAGAAAACTTCAACAACTGAAAATACGTATAGGATCTGTAAATCTGTAGCTTATCATGTTTACCTTGCAATTAACTGTGACGTATAGCCAGACAATCTTTTACAGTCTTACCTTACAAGTGCTACTAATTAGTTATTGGTTTCTCTTAAACAAATACAGTTGAAGACCTTCCATCTAAGCTGAATATGAGGTGGAGAAAACTTGTTGCATCTGGGACAGCTGAAGAATGAAATAAGAGACTGTGTTTTAGCCTGCCTCTGAAAGGTAGAGAGATTCTCCTCCACTTTCTCTTTCCTTCTTGTCTGTCTGTACATTGTCAGTATCTCCCTCAAGGCAGCTTTGATTTTCATTGGTATTCACTAAACTGAGTCAACTCATTCAAACACTGGAAAAGCCCCCAGTCAATGGAGGGAGGGGAGGGAAGGAGGGGGGAAGAAAGAAAAAGGAAATCTTTTTCTTCTAGATAGCTGAGATGAATGAATTCAGCAGAGGACGTGAGGAAATCAAGTTTATTTGATGGTAAGACAGAGCAGCAGGGGCAGAAACAGACAAAGACAAGATCAGAAGATGATCAAGGTGAGGAGGAGAATTGTAATGGTTCTGGCACAGTATGTAACTATAGCCTAAGGTCCACTGAATGAATGGAGAAAGAGAAAAAACAAATAAAACAAAACCAAACCAAACAAACCAAACAAACAAAAAAAACCCACCAAGAAAAATGTTTATAGGACTTTTGTACTAGAAAAAGATAAATGAAGTAAGGAGCATCAGAAAGCTTCATGAAATAGTTATAATCAAGTTATAACCAACTTGCATGTAACAAATATGTGCATGTATGGAAAAGATTAAGTTGCTAATTTGTCCAAACAAGGCAAGCTATAACGCCACAAATGGGCAAAATTAGTATTTTTAAAACAATTACCTACTCCTAAAAATAATCAAATCAACTAGATATTTATCAAAAAATGAAATGAACCAAAATTTGGAATAACCAAATTGAATTTATAAAATTAATATTATTTACTATAAGTGTATTGGCTTGGGGTTTGGTCGGGTTCATTTTTTTGGGTATAGTTTTGTTTTGTATTGTTTTATATTGTTTGGGTGTTTTTTTTTAATATTAAACCAGTCTTATTTTGTGTGGAAAGAATTAAATTTCAAGATGGAAAAAGCAGAGATTTTTGGAAATTCAGGCTTTCTCCATGTATGATCTTTACTCCTCTCCAAGACCTGACACTTTTTTTCCATAAAAATAAATGTGTTTTGCGGTTCAAACATGTATATATATGAATAGCATGACTTCTAATTAAACTGGGATATGCAGGTTTTAACAGCTTCTGTGATGTGAAAGACCATGGATAACAGCTGAGGAACCAAAATCTTAGGGAGAGACATTTGTGATCTTTACATTTTTCAACATCCATAACTTTTCTAAACCTGATAAATCTCATTTTAAAAGCTTTGAAAACTCCAGGTAAAGAACTTAGAAGTAAGATCATTGCTTAATAACTAAATTTAATTATAAAAGAAGTAAAATGAAAAAAAATGAAAATAACAACTTGCAAACAGATGGCTCTACTAATTTCAAAGTTAGGAGCATACGGTAGCTCTCAAGTGCCCCTCATTAGAAAAGACAGCCCTCATTTTAGACCTGAATCTCATACCAGCCCACTCAGACCTGCTGTTCTTGCATATATTACTGTAAATTATTTGCATCAGCTAAGACAAATCATGAAAAAAGGAATGCTGAAAAATCCCACTTATATGCTGGAAAGACTGAGTTTCCCAAAGTTCTCACAATCCTACAACTTCTTTTTCACCATGTAAGTGAGGGTCAGACATCCAAAAGAATTAATTGCCTGATTCTTCTTGTTCTCACTTTGTGCTGCTGAGCACACAGGGTCTTGTATCTATGGTTCCCATTTCATAACAGCTGGATTAATATCACCTAACTCACATGTCTGTAGTACAGATACCTATGTCTGAGCTAATCAAAATAGTTTCCTTTTATGCACAGTGGAGAGAGAAGGTTATCTCTAAGTGCACAGTTCAGCAGGAGTAGCTGAAATAGGCTACTTTAGGATGCTAAGAAATTTACTCAAGTACCTGCTATTCTATGCTGATCAGGATAGCTCAGATGAAAATATTTACACTGCAAACAAGAAAAAAAATGCCACTCTTATTTCATGAGAATACTTGAAAACGGGACATTCTTTTAGTAATCTATATCCAAAATACGTATTTTGTAAGTACTCTAGAAAGCATCATCACTGTGTCTCTTATTTAATATTTATCATAAAAAAGTTTATATTAAGTCTGATGTATCTTCTACCAAAATAAAGAAGAAAGACTTTGTGGACCTCAGAAGACTTTCTGGGAAGAACTGTAGTATGTGTATAATACACGTGCGTGTATTCTTAGAATGTTCACCCTGCCAGCAGTGATGAATTACATTCAAATTTGAATTAATGCTATGTATCAGTTTTCCAATCCATACACTCTCACAGCTTTCTAAATGCATCTTTATATTTTTCTAGCCTGGCTCCTTTCCAAAATAAAGTTTTATTTTCCTCACATAAAATCTGAACAAAATAGCTTAAATCTTTTCAAGTCATGACAGTAGGAAAAGTGATCTTAGAGCAAAATGACTTCTATATTCATATATAGGTATATGTGTATGTAGTGTATTTCTCCAACAGCACAGAAATGACTGAAGCCAGAAATTTGAAGTTATTCATACATTAGTGTGTGCTTTAGGCTTCTATAAATAAAACCAGATACGCAGTATAGAAGTTACAAATATCTTAGAATAAATCTAGTCCCATGGACTGTGACTAGACATCCAAGAATTACCTAAACAAATAAGAGAGGATGTGCTGGTTTTGGCTTGAGTTACTTTTCTTCATCTTAGACTGTATGAGGCTGCTTTGTGTTTGTGATGAAAATGATATTGATAACACAGGGATGTTTTAGCTATTGCTGAGCAGCAGTTACACAGAGTCAAGCTCTTTCCTGCTTCTTGCACCATTTCATAAGTGAGTAGCATGGGCTGCATAAGAAGTTGGGAGGCAATACAACTGGGACAGCTGACCTCAACTGACCAAAGGGATATCCCATGGCATATGACAGCATGCTCATTAATAAACTAAGGGTAAGTTCAACAAAAGGGACTGCTGCTTAGGAACTGGCTAGTCATTCATTGTTTTGTAGTGAGCACTTGTTTTCATTTGCGTACTTTGTCTTTCTTGGATTTTATTTCTCTCTCTTTGTTATATGTCTTTTCATTCATTGTCATCATCATCATAAATAATAATTATCATTATTTATATTATTATCCCATGAATCTTCTCATTTTTTCCCTTACAGCTCTCTTCTTTCCATCGTGGTGGAATGAGCAAGCAGCTCTGAGGTGTTCAGTTGCCAGCTGGGGTTAAACCATGATAGAACAGCATATACATACAATATTTCTTGCCTTGTAAAACACCCAGTCAATAACGTTGAACCAAGTATGTTGAAATTTTAAAAAGTGATATTTAGTTTCCTGCTTCTCATGTTTTGAAGCATGGTTTCCTGTGAGCTAAATCACAGGTTGTCAGAGAGGCTTCAATCCTGTCTTGTACTGTGTTCAGCTCCTCTATTGACAGAGTGCAGCCAACGCTGCATTACACCTGACCCTATCATAAAAATTGAGAAGATAGATTGATGTATTTTCAAAAAAACTTTTCTTTCAGAAAAATATTTTCTGTCAGCACCAATCTCTTATATGAAAAGATGCAAGTTTCAGTTAAAAGATAAAAAAAATAAATTCTTAGGATATATTAGGGAGCTGGTCATTTCCCCATTAATAGTCGCATCCAAAGGGCAAAATATTTGTCTAACAATTAATACAGACATTATTAATTTATTTGTTTAGTAACAGACATTTTAAGTGCTTTCTATGACAAATATGAGTCCTTTGGCAAACTGGGATACTATACTACATGGGCATATATCGCATGGCTGCTGCTACAGCATGTTCTACTAGGAGTCAAAAAAATGACAGAGGGAAAGAAAGTATGAGATTAGCCTCAGTAAGTTGAAGTGATCAGCTTGTGTTATAAACTGTATATGGATGGGGAAACACGGAATTGTTTCTGGAGTAATAAGTCTGGGGGTGGGATTTAAGGAATGTAAATCACCAATGTACACAAAGCGCAGCAGTGCCAAGAGCACATAAGGCATTGCCCTAAGAATTTAAAATGTTCAGCCAAGCAAACATATATTTTTTTTTTCTGGAACCAGACCAAAGATACAAAATGAGAAGTATAAGTCTGATTGTTCCGTTGAATATTCTCATAATTTTCAACAATTTATACTGATGACTCTTCAGTTGCCTGTTTTCCAGAATGAATAACTGCAAATTTATAGTTCAGTTTATGGAAGCCATTCCATGCATCTGGACATCTGTCACATACTTTTCTGAATCTTTCCCCTTTCAACTGTATTCTTGATAGGATGAAGGAATCAAAACTGCTTTGAGTATAAAAGGTATTATATTGTGCAATGTCGTTCTATCTGGAGATAATATACTACTGTGTATATATAGTATTATATAATGTCTGTTATTAAAGAGACATTACATTGGAATATATACATTGTTTCTAGAATAACTATTAGTCCTCTGGAGATACAATTTGATTACTCTATTGCAACTCAGATATGGCTAAATAATAGATCAAAGTATTATAAATAATTTGATGAATATTAGTAGAAATGTAACAGATGCTTGAAGCTAATGGCTTTTTCTAGAATTGTGCATTTTATTTTCATGGAAAAGACAGATATTAGCGGTATGTGCAGGATGCAGCATCATGCTGGAATTTCACTTTGTTTATTTGACATTAATGCAGAAATAAAAAGTGAAATTTGAGCTACACCAAGTAATGATGAATGCACCACACAATACTGTTTTCTATGCCTGGATGAAGTAATACACAATACACATTTTTTTTTCCCAACCATGTGTTGCTCAACTAATCTTTCTCCAATTCTTCTGTAGTATGACAGTTACCTCAGAACCAATATTAGTTTGGACTATTTTATAATTTTAATACCTGTTTTATAAATCTTTCTTTCTCTCTTGTTTTTAACATATACCAATAAAGAATGAAATTCTTTTATTTATAAATGTATAATAAGAGGAAGCAAAAAAACCCAGAACGAAAAAGAACCCAACAAAACAGCAACAAAAACAAACAAACAAGCTAACAAACAAAAAAAGTCATAAATTGTTACAATGAGGGACGGCGACGCAGTTTGATACAAACAAAATGTCAGTTTATTCTCTCAGATCTTACACTTAAATACTTTTATCAAGAAAGGCTATGTGTCCATTTCTAATTGGAAGCAGTGCCAAGTGTTAGG